>JBBPCX010068520.1:0-12163 GCA_037974365.1 Hydrocynus forskahlii
GGTGTTGGGTGTTGTTTACCTGCACCCCCAGCCCCCCCGTAGACACGCCCCTGCAATAACCCCAGCTTTGAGCAAAGCGTTAAACACTGGAGTTATCCCATCAATTGCTTCCTGTTTAAGCCGATTTAGGAGTACTAATGACTGGTTCAGTTTTTAATCAGGCCCACATCATGTTGTCCCTGTGCCCAAAGAGTTTGTGGAACGCTGGCTAGGGCTGGGATTATCTCTACGTCAGCCAATAATAAATAGGTTGGAGACTGTTCAAAAGGTACAACTGTGCGTTGAACTTGCACTGGGATGAGATTTAATGAGCAGACTGTAGGGAAATTGGCTTATCTTCTTCACCTGAGGGCATCAAAATTGTTAAGTACATTTCACCAGAGCCTGACACCTTGTGCATGATACAAGAAGCCAATCCAAGGGTCTATTGTGTGCCTGCGAGTGGAAATTCCAAAGGGAGGGGTGTCTCGCAGTTGTTATTACAAAAAGCGAGTGACAAAACCCGATGATTGGTTAATAGTACTGTACAGCGCTCCTAATTTTGTCTCAGGGGCCATCTGATGCACAACGGTTTTCTGTTGTTGATTTGGCCAGTGCTTTTTTCAGCGGTCAGTGAATTTTGGTCCACATTTAATTTCAATGGAAAGGGGTATACTTTTACTTGGTTGCGTCAGGGCTATTACATCAGGGCTATCACGCACTATTTACAAAGATGCTCTTCGTCAAAGCTTACAGCTGCTACAACTCTCACCGCGGACTGTATTGATTCAGTATGTGGATGATTTATTGGTCTGCAGCCTGACCAGAGAACAGTGTGAAAATGACACTGTCCTTTAACTAAAACATCTTGCAGCTGACGGTCACAAAGCTAGTCTAAACAAACTATAGTTTGTGCAAAAACAGGTTCTCTTCTTAGAACTTCTAATCTCTGCACAAGAGAAAACTCTCTAAATGTGTTGAGGCCATTCAGAGAATCCTTAAGCCTGTCACGCAAAGGCATGTGTTCGTACGACATTCATTCCTAACTATGCCGTCCTTGAAGCTCCTATGAGCGCCATGGGCCACAGAAAAAAAATGTCCTCTGCTGGCAAGGTGTTGTGGACCCCAGAAGCTGAGCAAGCTTTTGTGGACTTGAAATTGGCCTTTGAAATCTGCTCCCTGATCCAGGTAGGCCTTTTGTCCATACAGTGGATGAATGCAATGGAGGCGTGGCTTCTGCCCTGCTCCAAAAACATGGTGACAAATTGCACCCTGTGGCTTATTTTCCTGGTACACTAGATCCAGTCGCTGCAGGTCTACCTCTAACCAACGACATTGTTGGTTACTCTGACCTTACTCTTTTGTTCCCACATGCTGTCTCTCTGATATTGTTAGAACAGAAGACATCTCACCTTTCTGCTGCGTGCTGGCTTAGATATAATACCATCTTTGTCTGTTGTCTGCTGTCTGTTGTAACTTGCACTCTGTCGACTGTTGAATGTTGTATGTTGCATTGTGGTCCATGGAGAAACGTTGTCTCATCTCACTATGTATGTGTACACAGCTGCTGATGACAATAAAGTAACCCTGAACCTTGAATCTTATTGGATATGCCTAATATTACTGTCAACAATGCAAAAGTAACCCTGAACCTTGAATCTTACTGGATATGCCTAATATTACTGTCAACAATGCAATGGTTTGAACCCTGCTACTCTTGTACCTCTTTCAGGTAACCGTAAGGACCATAACTGCGTTGCTGCCATTATCAAGATTTGCTTTCCCAGGCCTGACCTCTCTGAAGTGCCTTTTGTTCTGTTTGTAGATGGATCTGCCTTCTGGGACAAGTCTGGCTGCAACCTTGGTATCTGAGCATGAGGTTTTGTCCGCAGGTTCTCTGCCACACAACCTATCAGCCCAGGCTGCTGAATTGGTTGCTTTAACGGAAGCACGTAAATTGGCGGCTGGTAAAACTGGTAACATTTACACTGACAGCCGTTACTGTTTTGGTGTGGTTCATGATTTTGGTGCAATCTGGAAACACAAATAATTTCTGAAATCTGATGGCAGCCCTATCTCTCATCATGATGAAACTGCTCCTCTCTTAGATGCCATCCTCTCACCAAAACACATTGCTATTAGCAAATGCCAGGGCCAAGGCAGATGCAGATGCAAGGGCTGCTGCCCTTAGGCCAGTTTTTTATCTCTTGGCCTCTGCTCTTCCAAACACAGCACTCCCTACCACTCTGGAAGCTGTCCAGTCTTTCGCTACAGCCCAGGAAAAGTCTCTGTGGCGACTTTAATAAACCTTGGAGAAAAACTTTAATATGGTTAACCAGATAGATTCTTTATTCTCTGCAGAGAAGGTTCAGTCCGAACTCAGACAGGTCTGTGTGAGGAAGAACCCCAAGCAGTAAAACACACAAGCATAAATACACCACGAAGGAGTGCAAGACCCAGACGGTGTCTGATAAGCAGACTCCACAGTCAAGATTCCACATTCTCTAACACATCCGTAAGGGGTAAACAAGGGCAATCTGTATCTGCATGGGCGTAATATGACTTTGTCTGGTCTCACACCCTCCTTTAGGGTCAACAATATGATACAGAAAGGGTCAGACTATTTTTCCATCACAAGGGTAAATCAGGTGGATCAGAAAAGGTAAAATGTAAACCCAGTGCTGTGTATGGGGTGCTGGGTCAGGGCCGCTGGTCTACAAGAAGAGTTTGGTGTGACAGGCGGCGCAGTAGGGTTTCCCACCCTGCTCCTTAAAGACACCCTGGCTGAGCTGCCGCAGACAGAAAGCACAGACAAAGTGTTCAGGGTGGAACTTCCGGTCCAGGGCAGCAATGCAGCGGCCAGAGATAGGAGTTCCACATGTCCCACACAGGGTCCCCTGCCGGGAGTGATAGTGCAGAGAGCAGAGGGGACGGCCATCCATCTCTTGAAAACAACCATCAGTGAAAGGCTTCAGACAGTCCTGACAGAGAGAAATGGAGAGAGAAACAGAGAGGAAAAGAGGGAGAGAGAGATGAACTGAAATAATTATTGAAAATTACTCAATAATGCTATTAAAAGTGCTTTAATATTACTAAATCAGAAAGTCTTTGTAATGTTGTAAAGCTAGAAATGTAGCACTATTTTTCTTTGTCAATTCAACTCACAGCGCAGACGAAGCAGTCAGGGTGCCAGGTACCGTTCGCTGCTGAAAGGTAGTTCTCCCTGACCGGCTCTCCACAGCCCGAACACTTGGGGGCAAACAGGCGGTAAAAATCCTGGGGACAGTACGCCTTCCCCTCACGCTCCAAAAACCCTGCACACAAAACACGCCGCTAATAAACACCATTCAGTGTAATCTGCTGATTATGAAGAAAGAAATATATGTTAATGTCTATTACAAGGTAATGGCTGAGATGAACAAAATATAATTTTCCTTGTTTTTCCTGTGCCAAGGATTTTATGTTAAAGTTTGAAATGTGTGGTCTGCATTCTGCTGTTTTACACTGTCTCCTGTTATACTGTGTTATGTTATGCTGTGCTGTGTGTTACAGTATATTCTGTTGTGTTGTGTTGTGTTGTCCTGTGTTACATTATGTTGCAATGTATTGTGTAACACTGTGTTTAATTGTGTGATGTGACATATTGTCCTTCTTTGTGTTGCATTACATAGGCATATGTTACTCTGTCTTTGAGAGTGTTGGGTTATTTTAATTGGATTGCATTGTGCAACACTGTATTGTGCTGTGTTGTATTAGTTTATGCTGTGTGGTATTAAGCCATATTGTAAAGAGTTGTTTTGTACTGTGTAACAACATTGCATTGAATTATTGTGTGCTTTTTTGTGTTGTGCTGTATTATGGTGTACTGTGTGGTAACGCGTTGTGTTGTGTTGTGTTGAGTCATGTTGTAATGCGATGTGTTGCGCTGTGTTGTATTCCATTGTGTAACATTTGTATTATTTTATGTCCTGCCATTCTGTGGTTTGCTGTGTTGTGTTGTGCTGTGAGGTCTTATGTTGTATTGTTTAACACTGTTGTGTTGTTTTATGCTTTGTCATGTTGTGCTATGCTGTGTCGTATCTTGTAGTGTCATCTTCCTCACCATCTGTTCCAAACCGTTCCCCACAGTGTGTGCAGAAGAAGTGCTCTGGGTGCCATGTACGGTCCATGGCTGTAAGGATATTCTGTAGACAAAAACATACACACAGGCACACAGGAGTGTTACACACGTCATAGTGTCTCACAATCAGGGCTAGACTACAGACCACAGAGCAGAGACACTGAGTTGAGTAATCTTAAATAGCCTCTCTTTTGTGGTTTCTGGCCCACTTTTATCTATACACGTAAACTAAAGTACAGACAAGGTCACGGCTACAACTGTTCTTAACTACACCGTGGTCCAATTGTTCATGCTACTTGGGTTAATTGTAGAGATAACAGCCAGTCACATAACAACATAATCCACATAAACAAGTCTATTTGAGATTCCTCAACATTCTGTAACAATTCAGCTGTACAAATTGCACAGTGCTAATGAAGAGGGATCGCTCTTGTCCTTATAACTCCTCTACAAAACGAATGAAGCAAATTTCATACAGTACTTGATGGTCTATTTGTAATTACTGTACAACCTAACGTGATTTGAGGCAAGTGTGTGATGCAGTTTGTGGCGTGGAATTTGTGCTACTGTTAGAGTGAAGTGTGTGTTACCTGTAGAATAGGGCCCTTGCAGTATGCGCAGCGTGGTGCGAACAGGTTCTGATAGTCAGCCTCGCAGTACGGCTTCCCATCCCTCTCAAAGAAACCCTTCGTGCCCAGCTCCTCTTTACACACTACACACACAAAGTGCTCAGGGTGCCACACCTGACCCAGTGCTGTGATCATCTACAGACCAGAGGAACAGGGAAACACAGCCATCACTAACAAATCGACACTACACATGGTCAAGGATACTGTATATGTAAAGTAAAGTAAAAACGCCTTGACCATTCAGTGACCTGAATGACTCAAAAACATTAAAATATTAACGGGTTACATTAATACACACACTATTGGTGTTGGATTACACTACTGTGGTCTGTTAGAGGGCTGTAAAATACTATCCTTAATGTTCATATTAAAAGCTTTGTCCTAAATTAGTATTCATTCTTACCCAATTACATTTCTTAGACTCATTTTCCAAGGCCAGGAGATTTTCTTTCCTTTTTAAAATTTTCTTTTAATTCCTTTTTTAAAAAGTTCCAGCTCAAGGCAAGGCAGATTTAGATTGGGTTACACAAAGTGTGATCAAAAATGTTTTATAGAAGCACCAAAAAATGTTCTTTGACTGTAACAATAATGAACCTTTTGAAAAGCCCCAAGCTTTATCTTAAGTGCAGTTTCTCTATTTTTTCCATTCTTGGTAAAAAAAAATCAAGTTTATAACGTGTCTTTGCAATGTCTAAATTGAGTTTATTTGTATGCAACGTGAGCTCTTGTGTAGTGTTGTAGATTGTTCGGCATTGCCCTGTTTTGCAACTGTAGAACATGACAAATCAAACACATACTATCAACATGTGCTTTTAACAATGGTTTGGACAAGAAAACTGTAAAATTATTAAATATGCAGTTGGAGAAAGTACAAAATACAAAACACTTCATCAAAATATAAAAAATATAAATCTAATAGATTTTACTAGCAGAAAGGGGCATTTTTGTTTTAAAAACAAAAACATAAAAGAAAAAGCCTGCAGTTAAGACTTCATTTAAAAATATCCCTGCAACAGAATATGCTAAAATGTTTTCCCTACCTTAAAGTACTGAAGACTATCCCAGTGACAGATCAGTACACTTTTACTGAAAGTGTGAGTGAAATCTACTCTTCACATCAAAGGAAACTCTTTGATGAATATTAGGCTAAATGTTGAAGTGGAAACACTCAACCTTTGCAGGTACTTTTGTCATGTAATTGAAAAGTAACTAGTCAAACAACACTCAAGATTCAAAAGAAGTTGTGGCGTCCACAAACTTTTGACAGGCGGTTTGGGTGTCACATACAGACAGGTGGCAAACTCTTAATAAGTTTGTGGCGAAACAAATGCAGATGATTCTAGACAGCTTAACTGCACATTACACACTATGAAACCAAACACCTTAATTTTACCCCTTAAAATTACCTTAATTTTGACTTTAATTTCCCATACAGGAAATTAAGAAAAATGAAGGGAAAAGTGCACACGTTAAACTACTGAATTTTCCCTTACTTTTGAAAATTTGCCCCTTAAACAATAGAACCTCCTGCTTAAATGCTTGAAATTTAAGATTAAGGGTTTTCACACTCATGCCTTAAGTCTAATTTTAAGCTAGACAGCCGATCCTCATGCATTTGTTTGATTTATAAGGTGAAAAAAAGAGCAATTGAGCCTCAGATGACTGAGAATGCTCAGACTGTGTCAGCAAGAGCGGTCTGTTTAAAACTACATGGAGGGAGCTGTTCTAGTAGGGCTGCAGTGCATCACACTCTCATTTCAAAAACTATCTGAACTATCTGAAAGTTTAGTGGTGCAAAAACCACAGGCACTGAAAAGATGAATACTCCGTCACCATATTCTCCACAAGCAGGTTAGTGTGGTACACCAAGAGATGCTAAAGGCCTAAAGCCAGGACCCCTACAGTAAGAGGGTTGCATGGTTTGGGCCCACATGTCCCCTCAGAGCAGTGGAAGTGGTCTCTTCTAAGATGACAGTACTCTTAACCACAGGACACGAAAGGACTCTGAATGTTTTGATAAGTTTGAAAGTGATGTAAACTGGGCACTATATTCATATGCTATGTCCAGTTGAGCACCTACTGGAGATTTTGGATGGATGTGTTAGACAATGATCATCTTCAAAGCACCAGCTGAGGATCTGTCTTTTGAAAGAATAGTGTTTCATTCCTCCTGCAGAGTTCCAGAGACTAGAATCCAATTTAAATTTTAGCCAAGCTGTTTTGACAGCTCATGATGGACCAGCACCTCGAGTGGTCCGGCTGCTTTCAACTGCCCATATGCTCCTCCCCCATCCATGTGCAACTGCTGTTCAAAAGGTCTGGTAGAGATTGTTGTCCCTGTTGCCTTAGACTGGAGACTCTCAAACTACTCCTCACTCAG
Organism: Hydrocynus forskahlii; assembly: GCA_037974365.1. Lineage (NCBI taxonomy): Eukaryota > Metazoa > Chordata > Actinopteri > Characiformes > Alestidae > Hydrocynus > Hydrocynus forskahlii. Next base: position 7,109 of record JBBPCX010068520.1, read on the forward strand.
TCCAACAAAACACCACCTCTACTGGCTCTTAACTGTACCTACTCTGTTAGCCATAGACAGCCATCTGTTCAACAGTGATTAAGTCTGTACACGAAGGCCCTCTATTAGTTATCTCCATAAGGACTCTCTTTCTCACTCTCTGGATTGACCATAGGAGGATGGGTCCCCCCTTTTGAGTTGGGTTCTTCCTCCTCCAGCTTTAGAGAATTTTGCTCTTGGGGCTCGGATCAGGATTTTGTAAATCTGCTTTGTGACAACACTGGGTGTAAAAAACTGAACTGAACTAAATTTAACTTTCTGATGGTTTCTAATTTTTATTTATCACCCAGTTGTTCACGTGTTGGCTGTTCTGACCCTGGTCTATCTTTAATGTTACCTTTCCAGCGATACATTTTCCACAGGAGGCGCAGTGACCCTTAGCTGCCGTGTGTACGCCCATCTTCTCCATGTCCGAGCTGAGTGAGCCCAGCAGGTCATCAATGGCATCAATGTTCTTCGAGATCTGTTTCTGCGCTGCTGCATCATTCTGCACACTGTTGGTGTTGCTATTTCCTGCATGTTGGCTTCCTTTCTTGTCTTCAGCAATTTCTTTCTTTTCCTCTGTCTCCTTTTCCTTCACTGCATGTGGTGTTGGGTTTGTTGGAACAACCTGGTCTGGAACCTGAGAACAGAGAAGAAAAATGGTTCTTACAGTGATAGGTTCTTATACTGCAGCACTTTATTTTCTCATATGAGGGATCAATAAATAAAACAAAAATACAGACCAAAATAAAATTCATAGGTTCATAGTTATTAAGAGATGTTTTAATTAGTGGTAATAGTAAGGGCATGGGTTAAATGAATGTGTTTCACCACAATACTTAGTAATGTGTACATTTATATGTACATACCAGGCAATACATACCAGCGGTTTGGCATGACTGATAATGAGAATACCTTAATGAGAATACAGTCCTGGACTTATAGCACAGTCTAACATGCCACTCAATGTAATACGTCTGTACTTTGCTACTCATTGTATTAAGTCTGTACTGCCCTCTTGTGGTTTACAAGAGTAAATGTAGTGCTTCAAGAGTACATGAGCTCTGAACTGTGCTTTGAGTCAGGTCACCTGAAGGTCAGCTGGGCAGTGGAACTCACCTCCAGCCCCAGACCCAGCAGCTCATTCATGATGGAGTCCAGCTCTCGAGTGGCTGTTCCTGGACTCATTACTTCCGCCTGTACTGGAGCAGGCAGCTCACTGAAAACACATTTTGTCATGATTTTAGTCCTGATGTTCGACATGAAAAGCTGAATCATTAGCTATGTTCCTTATTCCGATTAGACCCAGCTGACCTTTTCTACCTGTTTACAGCTGCCCCCTATGTATTATTCAGTAGGAGACTATTAGAATCATTTTACATATTTACCTGCATCCAGATTGCTTACACTTTATTGATAAGGCTGAGAGAAGCAATTTCCGTGAACTATGAGTACATTTAAACCAGACATCTAAAGAAATGGTTTAAGGAACATTAAAGATTTATATTTTATTTATCAACTGAACAGAAAATTCATGATTCTTGTAAGGCCTGGGAAATTATGTAGAAGAGCTGACTTCACTGAAACACATTACACTACTGAGATGCATAGACATTTATTATACCACTGATATGCTATTAGCACCTGGGCATCATCATCGCCATCATTATGCTCATTATCATCATCTGTTTAATTTATACAGCACTTTTCCCAAGCTCAGGAGAGCTCATTTCACAACAAATGTATAGTGTAATGAAACAGTTAGACAACACATAAGAAAATTACCTGAAACACGAGATACAGCTTCTGCACGAAACAAGCACAGTGATAGCCACTGAAACAGAACTATATCAGACATTAGTCTGGTGGGACAAGCATGAAGATGATGACTCACCTGTACACATTTTTAGCACCATCCTGTCCAGACTGTCTCTGTTTGCATTAAGAAAGGGAGGGAAATTGAAAAGTTATGTTTAATATTTAAAAATACACTTGCTGCCCACTTTTTGGGAACACCAGCTTCGTTCTTCTACTCACTGGCCAATTTATTAGAAACACCAACAATACCTTTATTCGCTGACTACTTTGTGAGCTCCACCTGCCTTATAGGCCCACTACAAATGTGCAGTTACATATTGTCGCCCATCTTTTGCTGCAGTTTGTCAGTCACCCTCTACACCATTAATCACTGGTCAGTTTTTGGCCATACGGCTGCTATCGACTAAATATTATTAGTATGACTGTATTACTGTATTACTCTGCACTTCTGGTTAGAGGCTTACAGCATTTCGTTGGTTTTGTACTTGTATACTGCTGAATGTATTCTAGTCTAATCTAATAATGGACTGTTCTTAACCTGGCAGTGACACTAATAGCATAGTGGTTTGTGTGTGGACATGCTACGAGCTTGTAGGCCACGTTGGCATTGCTGAGCTTTTTACACATATTCGTGTGACAGGTACACAGAGAGAGGCTCATCACAAAAATATAAGCAGAGTTACAATGGGACTCGAAACTGATCACTTCATCACTGATGAAAGGCTAGAGCAGGTGAGCACAGTCCAGTTTTTTGGTGGGCTTGAGTAGGAGACCTGGACAGTGGCCCTCCAGGGCCGAGACCCACAGCGTCCATTAGAGTGGGCAATGAGTAGTCCCAGTGCTCATAATAAAGAATAATAGTTCAGATAAGGACCAGTCAAGTACAGAGGGTTCTCGAGTTTTGCCACAGATCTGTTCCTTCGACAGCGATGTAACCCGAATTCTGGTCAAAACACACCCTAGCCTACATCTCTCACCTACTTTACACAGTTGTAAAATCATAAAAACACAACTAACTCACAGAAAAAGGAAAAGGAAACTCACTCTTACGCCGCGGTACTGCGTATTCTTCCGCCGCATGCAACCAAACTAGCTCGCCCAGTGAGCGTTGTAAACTCGAAACGTCATATGTTGAAACCGTTAACTCAAGGACACCCTGTGTGTCCAGCACTTAAGCTGGTGGCTGCTCAGTGCTCTCTCAATGCAACAAAACCAACTTTTTTAGTAATATGAACTTTACATCACCTGTGCAGGCACATTCCTTGTGTCCCTTTTATCGAGGGCGAGGGTCTGAGGGGGGACGGGTGCAGGTGAACTTTTGACGGAGTTCAGGGCTAACTCCTCCAAGAGAATATCTGTAACACAGTGTCTTACACATAAAAAAACAGCCTATGTGGAGTCAAACACACCCACAGAACCTCACACAATCATAGACAGGCTGGGTTTATGCTATATAGGTTGGAGTTTATATATGTATTAATTTAGACCAAATTTCTGAGTGTGCTTGAGTGGGCGTCTTGATGTCGTGTCAGAGTCGTTTGCTTAAATACAGTTACAGTCACTGGAGACATGCAGCCGTGATGTGGGCTTGCATTTTCAGAACTTCATGAGGAAGTGAATCAGGGTTTTGCACGGCTGCCATCGCAACGGTTGTGAAACCGAGAAAAACATGCTGCATTTCAGCTCTCTGGTGACGGTAGGAGTGGGTTGCTAGGAATTTGTCCTTTGATTGCTCACTTTCTTGTGATGAAAATACTGCAGAAAATGAGACTGCTGTTCTCTGAAACGGACATAGTCTGTTCCCTAAACCGAGCTCCATCATTCCTTCACACTGAATGCAAAACACAGCCAGCCTAAAACTCACAAATTATGCTGAATATTCTAAGACAAAATGGATTCTAATTTATTCTAATTAAAATGAAAATAAAAGTCTCATGAAAAACGGTCTACATTTAAAAATCCTGACTAAATAAAATGAAATAATGAAAGGTACTTATACTCTTGAGAGTACGGTTACATTGTTTGTTCCTTGGGGTGAAAAATCAACCTGCATGGTGCCTTTTCTGACAGTGTGCCTTATACCTCCATTCACTATCAAGGAATTCTGACAACATAAAATACATAAAAACAGCACCATAGATGTGAAGAAATTCTTTCGACTGTTTATTTTTATGAAAATTGTCCTTTAAAACTCGATATTGGACCTTTATACTTATACAAACAGTTCCACATTTGACAAAACTGAACATTCACTTTTGAGAGGCGTGTCCCTTTCCACATACAATTATTTTACAGATACTAGAATATTTTACTTCATGTTTCTGATACTAAATTAATGCTCTCTAAAAAAGCATAAGCCTGTATAGTTTATTATCAACCTCTAAAGTTTAGCATCATGGAGCAAAAGACACAAATTGCTTACCAAGTTCGTCCATGGTTAAGTGTGTAGGATCACGAGGCAGAGCTTGATTTCGTACTGTGTTAGGTGAACTAACCGCACAAACTGAAGTTTCCTTTTCCTGTGCTCTTCTAACTTTTTGTACTCTGTAGACCACTTCCCTGTTTCAGACTTTCATAATGTAACAGTGTGACCATGATTTCATCAACTTCTGTTAAATATATTCAGTTATTGGATTTAGTTGGTATTCCATGTATTATTTAGAACCAGTTTGGATTTTATATATGGGGGAATGTATTGAATATATTCAAAATATATGAGTATATTGAGGATTTCAGGTTAAAAATTAGTGTAACAGTGTACATATCAGGATGAATGAGGTTAAATCAACAACTGGGATTAAATCATCCCCACAGTCCAACATTTGTGCTTACTTACAATAAGGGTCATATGTTTGTGCTGTAGTTCTGTATAACGTGTCTTTTGTCCATAATTGAATATGATATTCCACAGAGGCTTGCCTCCGCATGATTTTAGGGGGTTTTGCCTGACACCTACCATCTAGGGCAACAATTATTAGGGGGCTGCCACATTCTGGAAAGCTACTTTGGGACAATAATTGTTGTAAGATGTACTGTACAAACAGATATTAATTGAACTTTGGGTGCTTTCACACATGCCTCATTTAGTTCGGTTGAATCGCACTAGAGTTCGCTTTCCTAGTTGGTGCGGTTCGTTTGAGCATGTGTGAATGTAACAATCGCACCCGAGTGCGCACCAAAAGCGGACCAAAAAAGCGTACGGAGACCTCCTTGAAG
>JBBPCX010068521.1:0-12163 GCA_037974365.1 Hydrocynus forskahlii
TGTCTCTCTTTCTCTCTCTCTTTTTTTTTCTTTCTCTCTCTTTCTCTCTCTCTCTCTCTCTCTCTCTCTCTCTCTCTCTCTCTCTCTCTCTCTCTCTTTCTCAGCCTACCCGCAGACAGGAAACTGTTCTCAGGTTCTGGCAAGAGTCCCCCGTCCAATCAGAGCGCATGCCTTGTTGCTATGTGAGTTCACAGTCTGCCCTGCTTTAGCTGCGAGTGGAAAGTTTTTTGGGAGGTAACTCTCAGGGTGCAATGGCTTTGTTTTGAAACCGCAAGGCTCAGACTGCAGAGCCGTCTGCAGAAAACATGCAAAGACAAAGTAAAAAAAGTTATCGTGACATTTGAGCTGTTGGAGGACTTTGTTCCAAAAGTCACCCGAAGTAGACAACTGTCCTGAACACTGTTCCCTTATCTGTTAAACAAGTATTACACAAGAAACAAACATGTTAACTAGCAGAAATATGATAGTTTGTTTAGGGGTTGTCTAGGAGGAGTTTGTATGTGTGTGTATACATATATGTATGTATGTGTGTGTGTGTGTGTGTGTGTGTGTGTGTGTGTATACATATGTGTGTTTGTGTAACTGGGACAGTTTGACAGTTACTAGACATAAAGTCTATTTTGACACAGCTGGCTCACCATTGCCTGTTATTTTCTTATATATTAGTTATGTAATTCAAGTTAGCAAATGTGTGTGTAAGGGAGTATGAGGTTATGAGATTAGCAAACATGCTAACTAGCAAAAACTGAAATTGTTTCTCAGGCATATGTGTTTGTGTCTGTGACAATTGCACTATTTCTTGAATTAAACAAACAGCTGCCACAACAGTTGCTGTCACTAGCTGTAAATACGCTAACATGCACAGATATATATTAAATTATTATTTAGCAAAAAGGCTAACCGTCATAAGCTGATACATATTCATATTTGAACAATAGTTAGCTGATAGACTAACTTGTGTGTGTGTATTTGTATGTGTGTCTATATACTAGATAATAATTATTTGATTAATGCTGCAAATAGACTAACTAGGATAAGCTGATATTTTGTTTGAGGTTTATTTAGACTGTGCGTGTGTGTGTGTGTGTGTGTGTTTATGGGAGTGTGTGTCTGTGTCTGTGTGTGTGAGCTCAGTAAACAGTAAACGCTCTGTGCATGGTGGTGTAATGGCCTCTTTGTGTTCCTGTATTTAATCAGTATGAACAAAGTCTTCATGGCAGCCGGTGGGAATTACTGACCCGCACACTGAGGCTTAGTCAGAGAGGGCATGATGCCTCTGTATGGGACGATCTGACACACGCACACACACATACTGACTGATGCCAGGCCTTTTGTTCCTCCTCTGTTGTCGATCTGGTGTCCTCTGGAGTTTAGTCAGCTTCTGGTCACAGCCTGTTTTAGGAGGTAATTATAGGCGTGTATTTAGGTCACTCAGTGACGTTAACCTGTCTTTCTTTTTTCTTTTTGTTTTTCCCACAGCCTCTTTCAATGTCTCTCCCTCTCCCTGGGAGCATGAGGAAGTAGTGTAAATGAGCGTATGCCCCAGGGCTACACAATATACCATTTGTTAATGGTTATCACCATATTGGCCTTTGCAATACAGAGGTCACAGAAGTTAAATGCAAAAACTATCCGCTATTATTTCCCCTATCATTAAACAAGCTAGACAAACTCATTAACTTTGGTATTTTTAGTCTCATGAGGCTTTAGTATGCAACTGGCAACCATTACTTTCCAGTGGTTGGTTTTTTATGTGGTATTCACTCAGGTTTTAACCAAAGCAAAATCTATTTTCAAATGTAAACATGCTCTAAATTCGTATTTACAAACTGAAATATTAGTTTGGGCTGGATGTATTGCAGTTTGGTGTTTTACCGCAAACAATGGGTAATAAAAAACTCAGATGGTACATTTGCTGTTTTACTACAAGAAAATGAGTGGGAGCTACCTTTTCTGGATGTTTGCAGTCATACAATTTCAAGCTCTAACAATTAAGAGCATATCTATTTGCAGTTTCTTGTAAACTTAACCCTTCAGACAGAATTAAATGTTGGTTTAAGGAACTGTTGACATTGTTCTAATACATTTGTGTAAAAATAAATTCAAATTATTCTTTGGCTTAGTATAACCTTGAAAGCAGTAATTCTTCTGACAAAAATGATCTGACTCGCCTAGTCAGTCACAGTAGCACATCACACTTTTTTCTACAAACCACCTGAAAATAAAGCTCTAGGAAATATTGAAATGAAGTCTCCAATGACAACTGACATTCCAAGCAAGTGTTCTGTTGGTGTTTTCATGATCTGTGTTGTTCACTTGTTTCATCAAAAATACATTTTTTTTGCTCAGTTTGTAATCATGTCAAATCGTCTTGCAATATCTAGCAGGATTCTCAGAGAGTCTGTCAGGGGGCCAAAATGGCTGCTACAACAAAAACCGACCTGTCTGAAACAAAGTGCTCAGCAGGAACTGCTGCAAACAAAGTGCTAGAAAAACTTTACAGGATTGCATCTAAACCATGTCTCACTCTGAGAGGCTGTTGCATCATATTTAGCAGGTTAACTGTTTGCTACTGATGATTAGCTAGCATTTAGCCTGATGAAACAACAGCCTAGCATTTTGCTTGATTCTTTTTGCGGTTTCACTGCTAATTGGACACAAAAACATAGTGGTGTGGGTAGTTAATGAGAGTGTAAAAAAATCCATTATCTGTACAGCAGATACCTCTCTGGGAGTAGCATGTGAGGCTGGGACTATATCAAGGACAGCTGCAATATGTAGCAATGGGCGGCCTTATGTAATCCTAGTATAAGTGTATGTAGAAGGCTCTTTCCTCCCCCATCTCTGCCAGGCCTGCTAAAGCCAATCCGCTTCATCTCTCATTTAGAGAGAGAGAGACGCACTGCATATTCCATCTTGTTATCCTCTGCAACATGTGCCATTCTGGAATCTGGAAGGTTGCCGTTGAACCGTCCGATCAGCTGTGTGGAGGAGCATGCCGCTGGGTCTTTTGTCCTTCTCCCAGCGTTATGTCATGGAGCCCTTTGTGAGTGAGCAGTGGGCTGGCATTCAGTGGGACCATGAAGCAATCTCTCGCTCTAGTTAGAGGCCTGATTATAAACATACAGGCAGATGTCCACTGTGCCAAATTGCCCCCGCTGTAGGCCTACAAATGGAGCAGAGTCTGTCAGGCTTTTTCCCAGTACTGTGGTTTTGTACCCTCTTTTTTTACTGATTGGTTACAGTTATAAGTTATATTTTAATTGATGGTTTGGACAAAAAGTCCATTTCGCCCTGAGCCCAAACGTAGTTGATCAGCCAAGATCAGCCAGGATTGGAGTCCAGATTTTCACTGGGGCTGATATATCTTATCTATCAGAAATTCATCATCTTGCACTACTACCTATGTACAGATCTAGCACGTAGAACTTTTCTCTGGTTCTCACGCTGTCACAAAGCTTGAGTGTTATGTCAAATTTGTTTTGGATAAAAGCATCTGACAAATTAATGTCATGTAATTTGATGTAGCTGATGTTACGTTTAGCATCACTTATTATAATGGGTGCTAACTGCAAGCCTATATTATCATGTGGAGCTGTTAAATCATCTCTAATACGCTTCCATATGTGGTTTCTGACACCCTTTTATCTTTAAACATGGACTAAAATATACAAAAGTCAGGCTTCAGGATAGTAGAAACAGTTTTTAGCCATTTTTAGCCAGTTTTCAACCAAACACTTCTTGGCTTCTTGACCACAGTGGGAGTAAGTGGGGTGGGGTGATGGATCCACTGGTTTCATAAACCTTGGGAGGTAAACTCCATTTACAATTCCAGGAAGGCTAGGCTGGAGTTCTGTAGAGTGGAGTTCCAGCGCTAATCCTGCACACCCAAATGCCTCGATTAGGTGGATCAGATGCAGATCGGGTCTGAGACTGAACTGTTCTGGCAAGCAGATGTCCTTGAGTGCGGTTCGGCTCCACTGGCCTCCGCAAGTTCAGGCAGGGCTATGCAAATAGTGGGCCATTCATGCTAATGCCAGAGCAGCGCTAAATCAGTGTTATTGCTGGGCTAGTAGTTGCTATTCGTTACTGCAGTGTAAACAGCCTGGCGTGGGACTTTTGTCCAACACAGAATCGATGTACCGTGTGACCCTGTGGACGGGGAGTCCAGTGTCCTCAGCTCACACACTCGCTGTTCTGCTTTCCACTGAGTGAGTGCTGACACACTGTCGGTCAGCAGCAGCTTTGTGAGGACGCTCTGCAGCGATGATCACTGCAGTAACAACCCAAGTCACCTTCTGTCATTGTGAAAGAAGCGAGAATAATCACACTCCGCAGCTGAACCCCCATCACCAGAGGACGTTGTGTCCGCTGATGACATACTTTGTGACCCTGTGAACCGATTATTTCACATTCCTGACCAGTTCAGTGCCAAGTCAGCACTTTGCTGTTTTGCTGTTCACTGGTAATTGGTCATGAAAACACAGCAGTTTAGGTAGCTAATGACCAGCATGCTGTATTATTAACATGCTATAATAGGCTAATCTGTATGTTAATTGTTCTTACATTACACAGGGCTACATTTAAATGATTTAGGCCCATTATTTGATTTATTTAACCATTTGAAAAGTTTTTAATTTGAACATATGAAAAGTAAACACTACTTGGCTTCACTTTGGTAGGAAGGACTGTGACGCTGCACAAGTCCACATTCACCCTCTGTCTGTTTGTGAGGAATTTAGAAAATGTAATGAGGAATTTTGAGAGGAGTATTACCAGGGAAGATCCCTTAATCACTTGTGTACATTACGTCATATAGACCTCGAAGTAGAGCACTGAGCCAAGGCACGTCGTCTGAAAGATATTGTAGGTTTGGGCGTGCATTGGTTCCATAACCTTATGGATCTCAAAACTGTCTGACATTGGTAGCTGGGACTTGATCTTTGAATCAGACAAATTTCAGGCTCGACTATAAGCCACCCAAGTTTTCTTTTGGATCTTGTAGTTTATCTGATGATCTGAGATGAATGAAGATCAAAGCAGTGAGAGAAAAGCATTTTATGATCTTAAATTTGAATTGGACTGAGATTAGAGGAAGGCTTTTTCTCAGGAGCTGAATTTAAGAAGTGTGAGAGAGAAAAAGGCCAGAATCTCTTATTGATGTTAAAACGAGCTCAGTCATGTCCAGGAGACACAGGCTGGATAAAGAAGAGACTCATTCTGAATATTCCCTTCCTCTGGGTATTGATCTGGGCAGTTTGGACGGGTTTGAATGGTGCAGATTCCAGAAGTTAGCCTTCCTACAAGCTTGTAAACCACTGTGTTTGTTCCTGAACCCAGTGTGAGAGAGCACGGCCATTCCAATTCACTCTTCTCAGGGTAATTTTAGGTTACATACCATACACCTGAGTCCTACACCATTCACTGTTCTTTTCTGCAAGCTGCCATCCCTAGATAGCCTTCCTGTTTGCCATCTGATACACTTTGAGACCAAAGCTGGTGGCCTCTGCATTCTACGCTGGACAGGAGATTGATGGGTAAAGACCCACTTTTGGAGCGACCTAGTTTTGCCGTGATCAGCTTCCAAGGTGTTCATTAATAGCATGGTTCGTTTCGTTGATTAGAATGGATGCCAAGCAGAAAAACAGGCTATAAATCTCAGTAATGGTGATCAGACTTTCTTTGCCATGATCTTTTTTTATTTTTTGAAAATAGGCATGATGGTCAGACCAAATACTGGCTTTAAAGCTGGTTAGAATTCAATTCTCTTTGTGTTCTATGCTGTGTTCACATGTATATTTGCACATGTTGCAGTAAATCATTGCACGGACCAAAGGTCCCTTTTTCGTACAAAATGTAAAGGGCTCAAGACTTTTGCACAATACTGTAGATTGGTCAAAAATGAGCCTGAATCATATGTTTTGTTTTTGTTTTTTTAAATAGGCCTGCTGCCTCTATTTGGGTTGAATAGAATGTTAGCTTTGAGGCAAAAAAGCTAAGCCTAGCTGCATAGAACCAGTAATAGACGCCATTTTATCATCCGGGCAAAGTAAGAGGCACTTTTAGGTCACTAGAACATAAACATGAATGCTGGTAGAGATCATCTTACATTAATTGTTTTTCTTTTTTCACCCCTCTGTTTTGGTCCAGTCTGCTAGAAATGCTAATGGAAAATGCTAATCTTTTCCACTCTGTTGCATGGACAAGGTTTTCTTGTTGAGGTTGGATGCCTTGCTATATGAGACCTCACCATTCAGCTGTTTTCAACACCTCTGTTATGTGCAGGCTTATGATAAGCTGACCATATACGTGTGTGTGTGTGTGTGTGTGAGTGTATGTGTGACACAGGGAGATACTCACGCTGTTTAAATTTATCTTAAGGGCCTGTAGTAAGCAGCTTTGCTGTGTAGGTGTTGTCTGTAATCTTGCACAAACACTCGCGCCCTTGCTTTTTGTCAGCAATGTATAATCGATACATTATGCATTTGGTGCAAAATGCGACCCAGATACAATAATGTGCAAATGTCGTGAACCCCATCGCAATGCCATCTGGAATGTATGTGACTGGCAATGGCTTCATTTTTCAGCATGAAAAACACGATCAAAAACACTACCAGTGCAGTCAAAGCACAAGAGTTCATGCTGTGACTGGTGGTCATAATGGTGGTCAGAACAAACACTGACTTTAAAGCTGGTCAGAAATCAACAAACTCTTTGTGTTCTATACTGTATTTTCATGTATGTTTCAACATGTTGCAGTAGATCACTGTGTTGACCTGTTGTCTCACTTTCGTACAAAATATAAAGAAATGAGGGGCTCAAGCCTTTTGCACAAAAAATCTGCTGACAGTGGCTCCATTGCTAACTAGTTGCATGCATTGAGGATCTACAAGAAGCTTTTCTGATCAAATACAGTACTGTGCAAAAGTTTTTAGCCACCCCCATTTCTCTTATTTTCAATTTAGTCCAATATTTTTTGTTTGTTGAGCCACACAGTGACCCACCTGTGAATCATTCAAGAAGAAATAAGCCTAAGGCCTGAACCAGAAGAAACCGGAGCAGATGATTCCAGATGATCAGGCGGTAATCAGTATACTGGTGGTGCTGAATGCTGAGTGGTTGGAACTCCTTTGTCTAGACTCCTTGTATCTTTAGGCACTTTGCAGCCTGTCACAGAAAACATTTCTTCCATTTAATCTGCTCAGTATGACAAAGATAAAACAGTTAGACAGGCAGAAAACCAACAAGATGATTCAAAGCAAAGTATAAAGAAGTGAGGGGTGGGTCAAGACTTTTGCACCGCACTGTAAATTCAAAATTGTGCAGATATTAGTAGTAGTAGCTTTTCCTTCCAATGCATCATTTTTAACATATAGAAAATAACAGTCATAAATGCACAGTTGAGTGAAAGTGTGGATTATAAGTAAACCATCATCTTTAATCGACAATTGCTAATTTCATACCAGCTTTTTCAGGTCCTGTTGTCTCAGTAACTCCTTCTTTTGGCCTGTTTGTTTGAAAGATGAGACACGGCAGTGTTGATCCTGAGAGTTCAGCGTTCGATGTGTGAAACTTGACGCTGTGGTCTGAGGATGTGTCTGCTTTTTGCTGACACAACAGCTGCATTTCTGCAACTATTTCATCTGTGCTGGGATCAATAAATGTGGTATACACAAGGGCCATCATGGATATACACAAGGGCTCACATTATCAATTATATTACTGATTAGATAATCTAACAATTATTTTTTTACTATAAAATAGGCATTGCTTTTGATGAGCAGTCATATACGTGCAATTTATAACCTCAAATAATACACTGTAGTTTGCAAATGTGGCAAAAGTTTGTAAAAGTGTGTGCGCAACAAAAGTGCCTGGGTAGATATGTTGCAGTGCAGGAAAAAAACAGCAACAACTGTGATGCAGTGCTTGGGGTGGCCAATAGGGTGGCCAGGATTCACTATGGGGTGCTGGTGTTGGTTTCCTCTCTTTCAGTAATGCTAACAAAAGGTATTTGATTGCTAACAGTTCCCTTTAGTGGGCAATTTTAATACTGACCTTAGTAATCACTAAGCTAGTTCATTAACCCATGACACCAACACTGTTGCTTGGTTCTGGACTGGCCAAGCAGCCCAAAAATGCAGGCAGTCACTGACCCGATCGTTCCGCAGCCCAGAAAGCTCCCGCCCAGTGGAGATTAACCCAAAATCATCCTCATAATTACATAAAGCAACACACAGGCCTGACGGAGAGGACAGATAATGCAGGGAAATGTTGTTTCCCCCCAAACCCCATGGCGTGTTACGCAAGTCTTGATCTCCAATCTGCCTGTCACAGCTCTAAACCGGCATTAGCAACCCAGGCGACTCAACAAAAGGGGTCTGATTGTGTCAACAGCGAGGCTCGATTAACCAAAGAGATTAGCTTGTGTCCGGAGCACATTGCAGTTAATATGGGCATGGGAATTGTGTGTGTGTGAGAGAGAGAGAGGGAGAGAGAGAGAAAGGTTGTGTGTCCAAACATGGCTCGTTTCTGACCGACCCAATAAGGCTGGCGCATAACAGCAGAGCATTGTGGGAAACAGCAGCTGGGTCAGCTCATAATCGGCGGATTTGATTGGCACATGATCTGCACCAGTTCTTCCTAGCGCAGGCGCCACGCAGCCAAAACCAAATTCACTTGATATGGACACTGCTGGTGGGGCTGCAGAAACACTGTGGTATTCTACCCCCACCAATTTGACCAAATTTAGCAGAATACCTAGTAAAATGTCCAGTACTTTTTATATTTTTGAGATGCAGTGATGTACTGCAACATGTATAAACATACATGGAAATACAGTATGAACACAAAGAGAGTTTGTGTAATTCTAACCAGCTTTAAAGTGAATATTTGGCATGATCACCGTTATCACCACCGTACACAGCCTGAGCTCTCTTAGACCAGCCTTCATGTAATTTCTTAAAATGTCTTCAGGAATAGTTCCCCAGGCTTCTTGAATGAAATTCCACGGCTCTTCTTTGGACGTTGGCTGTCTTTTGTTCCTTTCTCTGTCCAGATGATCCACACTGCTTCCGTAATGTTGAGATCTGGCCTTTGGGGAGGCTGATCCATGACTGATAGAGTTCCATTGTGTTTTTTTTTCTGCTTAGGTGCTTTGACTGTGTGTTTGCTATCGTTGAAGCCACTGCCAATCAGATGCTTTCTAGATGGTATTGCAGGTGGCTGAATACTTTGCGCATTATTATATATGCTTATGCAGTTAAAAGTGAGTTTAACATCCATTTAACCCAGATCAGGATCAACTGACCTTTCAGTGTTCCACACACCAATGCCAAAATATTTAAAAGTTGTTTCTTAACACTCAGTTTTCATTGTAAAATGTCATGGTAACTAGGCCAGTTGGTAAAAATTCTACAGTATTATAGCATCAAACGAAACAATAAATGTCATATCGCCCCCTGTGCTTCCTGTAGTGCATTACAATCTGTCAGAATGGCCACAAGCTTAACATTATAACTTCTTAAATGAAATAGTAGAAGTCATATACCCTCCTATGGATTTGTTGTGTATTACAATCTGTCAGAATAACTGTGCAGATCATATGAATATTATGGAGCATTACAGAGCGCTATACAGCATTTTTTCCCAAATTTCTTCACTGCATATAGATGTAGTCATTCTGCATTCCTGACCTATAAAGCTGTTTCGTTATGTCAGTCTCATGATGCTTTTCAGTTCAGCCCTCGTCAAATCTGTTGTGTTTCGACCCGGCAGGTTCAGTTTACACACGGCAAGTGTGTTTGGATGAGTGTCCTCCAGACAGCACAGCCAAACACGCCAGGCTGTTCCTTCGGCTGGGTGTCTGCATGCAAATCACAGCAGAACATTTTGTTTTGCTCCTTGTCTGTGATTGTGTGTGTGTGTGTGTGTGTGTGTGTGTGTGTGTGTGTGTGTGAAGGGCAAACACTGCTGTTCCAGCTGATCTGCTGGCTGTGTTCCAGTAACATGCACAAGCACGAGCGATCATAACGATTTGCCTGTGTTTCGCTTCCTGAAATAGCCCTCCCTTACATAAGCAGTGCTAGCACAGCTCACATTCTGACGTTTCACACACACACACACACACACACACACACACACATACACACACTTCTTGACCCTGCCTGCTGGTGACATATGGGCACCGTCCACCAAACCACTTTAGCTGCTGATGAATCTGTAAAATGGTTTGAATGTGCTGGTCCTGATCAACTTCACAGGTTTCAGAGACAGTCATGTGCAAAAGTTTGTGCACACCCCTGGTCAAATAGCATGTTTTGTGTGGATGTATCTCCAGAGACCCACTTCTCCACATTTTAATACAAAATGACTGTTTATTTAACAAAATGTGGCCTGTGACCTACATATTTAATCACATATATATATTTGCGTGTGTGTATATGTGTATATCACTAACGTGCACTCAAGCTCTTGCACATGACTGCAATTTTCAGGAAGCTATGAAGCTGTAAATAAAGACAACTGAGAAAGCTGTAGAACATCCAGAATGAAGTTTTAAGAATATTGGTTTCCAGAATGCATCAATTTAATAAGTGATGACCAGACCTCAGGGCAGAAAGTAAATCATTTATCATTATTGATGCCAAAATTCTGAAAATATCAAGTCAAGGTGGTTTGTTGTCATTTCAGCCACACAAAAATAGCGTTTCTGCAAATACTTTTTGGTGTCAGATTTACTGTCTAATATTTAAATGCTTATTGTTTATTATTTCTACGCATTAAAGCACCTGTGATGGGTGTGGTATGTCTAGAACACCTGCATGGATCATAAAAACACAAAGCCTTGAGTCACTGCATGAAAACGAGTTTCTGATTGGATGTCAGCTCATTAAGACATCATGTCAAAACTGTTTTTAACAATCATTGACCGTATTTTTGTGAATTTTAGGTGGAAAATCGCCAATAGTTTTGAGCGGGACCCCAGTGTGTCGGTGTATTCGGTCTGTTTTCTTGTGAAAAACTGCGATATGTTTCACTGAAAAGGCCTTCTAGTATTTTCTTTTTCTTTTACACCCACGCTTAGAGGGAGGGACACACTCCTGCTCGATGCAAACGAACATTGTTTTCTTTCTTGCTCTTGCTGTGTGTCTCTTTGCTGGTTAATTGGTGAGAATTTGTTTAGTGGGCATTTGCAGAGAGAGTGAGAGAGAAAAGGGAGAGAGAAAGTTGTGCTGTTGTGTCTGCGAGTGTGTTGTGTACTGTGTGTAGACAGAGAGAGCAAGGGAGAGAAAAAAGAAAAGTGCGAGAGAGAGTGAAGAAAGAGAGAGAGAGAGAGAGAGAGAGAGAAAGTCGTGCTGTTCTCTCTGTATTGTGTGGTTTCTCTCTTTTATTTGATGCCCCCCCCCACCACCCCTATGAGGTTTTGCCCCATTCTCTCTGCCCCCCCACTCATTTTCTTTTCTTCACTCTGATAAAGCGTTACCTTTCCCCCAGAAGAGGCACGGCTCTCCTTACATGCTTTCCACTCTCTCTCTCTCTCTCTCTCTCTCCCCCTCCCTCTCCTGCTCTTTATCTCTCCAATTCTATGTGACTCCCTCATTCTTTCTTCTACATCTCTCAGTCTCTCATTGTTTTGAACTCTCTTAGGCCACATAAGGCTTCATTTCTCATCACTTCTCACACACAGCTCACTCAGACGAGTGGAGAAACCATGTGGAATGCGGAGATTTTAAAACTTTCAGTCTAGGCCACGTTGGTGTTGTTGGCACGAGAGGAGATGTTCCTAATTAGGATCTAAATTTCATTGAAAGTCTAAATTAATTAAAATTAGAGAAATTTAAACTCCTTCTGTTATTCTTTATTTATTTATCCAAAACTGTTACAGAACAGATTGAGAACATGCAGCAGTCGGGTTAAAATTTGTCAAATGTGGATGTAATTGAGTATGTAATTATGTAAATGATTGTTTAATTGCATTTCATTGGTGCAGCAAAGCAACAATAACTGTGATTCCTAAAGGTTCAATCCCTGTGTTGTTTTTTTTCGCTTTCTCGTTCTCTCGCTCCACTTCTACCTCCCCATACAGCTGGTGGTTTCACACACACACACACACACACACACACACACACACACACACACACACACGGCCCCTTCTCTGGAT
>JBBPCX010068522.1:0-12161 GCA_037974365.1 Hydrocynus forskahlii
GGGGGGGCGTGGGGGGCGGGGGGGCGGGGTGGCGGATGCTTGGCAGCAACTTCAAAAGACGGCCACATGAAACACAGCATAACGGTACAATAATATCACAACACACCTCACATGAACAAGGTGGAACAGACAATTTTTGGTGAATGTTTTTTTATGTATACTTTTAGAAAACAAATGCAGACAGTAATGTGCAGAAGTCTTGAGCCTCTCGCATTTCTTCATATGTTCCTTCAAAGGATCCAGACTTTCTTGTATTTTTAGGAACAGTTCTCCAGGCTTCCTGAGGGACTAAAACATTTAGGGTTTATAGTGTAAACCCTAAATATGCCCCCCAGATATGTTCCCAAAATACTTTAATTTCATTTTAAACTTAACACATTACTCTTAAGAAAATAAAAGTAAAAGTAAATCTCCGTACATTACAGTGTACACGGAACTGCTGTCTCCCACAGTTATTTCATGCAAGCACGTTTTCTTTGGTATGCGCTTTTGTTTTCTTTGGTATGCGCTTTTGTTTTCTTTGGTATAAGCAGGGTAAATACAGTAATAAATTCATTTTCAGTAATAAAAATACAGTAAAATATATGGGTAATCACCAATAATGGATGATATTGATTGAAGGCGAGGATTTACAGTTCATTGGGCGGCGCCTCTTCTCCAGGGGAGGAGTCGTACTGTAGTGACCCGCTGGTTAATGCAGACACTGGACAGCGACTGAGCTCTGCAGCTTCTTTTTTTAAAGTTTTTCCTTTTACAGTTGAGTTGCTGTAAGGCCACAACTCGTGCCGCTAAACCTTGAACCATCACCAAACCTGCTCACCTCTCTCACTCACTCATCGGCGACGCTCACACCATGCATGCACTCGTAAACTTTTTCTGGCGCTTAGGCTCATTACCAGAAGCCTTAAAAGGTGCAGGGAGTTTGGGTGGCATCTTAGGGCTTTAAGAAGAACAAAACAAAAAACGCGAGGGACAGCAGCCAATATACGGTTGCTTTGTGTTCTCTCGACAGTACTAAAAAAAATATACAGTTTAACTTTATATGGAAATTATGCTGAATTTACATGAATATTTATGTTACAAATATAGATTTTTTAATAATTTAGCACTAAAATGTGTAAACAAATATAAATTGCCACAAAAAAGTAAAAAAGAATTGTGGAGGATATTGGCAGTTTCCCTGAATTTGCAGGGAGTTGGGTGAACAATTATTAGTTATTAGGTTCTAAAAAAAAATCAGTGAATGACTGAAGCCGCGACTCTGAACCGCAACTTAACAGGGGTTTACTCTACTGGTGGTGCTGAATGCTGAGTGGGTAGAGCACCTTTAACTAAGCTCTTTGTATCTTTAGGCACTTTGCAGTCAATATGCTTTTGCTTGGTCCACTGAAAAAGATACAACACTGCAACGCATTTATGACATTCTGCTGATAAAGATAATCTGTGTTTGACTGGAGTTCAGTTTGTTTTTCCACTTCAGTGTAACTCATTCCTTTAAGCTCCTGCACCTTAATCACCCATCACATCACCAAAAATCATGGGAATTCAATAAAATGACCGAAAACGTTCAATTTTTTGTCCTTCGGCTCATTTTTGTCCTTCATTTATACTTAGTAGATAAAACACAGAAAAAACACAGTCCACTTGTCGTTTAGTGCTGAGAAATGTGTAGATGAAAGTAGTGAAATACAAACAGCTGTTATTGACATAATGGAGACACGTCCTTGATGTCACACCTGTTTATCAAACAACCTTGGAGCTCAAAATGTTCGTCTCGTATTAAAGTAAACAAGCCATCGCATTCTGGTTTGACTACAGTTAGACATTAACAGACTAGTGGCTGTAAAGATCTTCTATTTAAAGGTTAGACTAAATCCTTTTGCCACATCCGTAGTGTCTTTATAATCATTAAAATGACTGAGAGTGGGTGCTGTCCCCCGCCCCGCCACCACACCAAACACCAGACAGCAGGCAGCTGGTGGTGTAGTGGTTAAGGGGTTGCCACGATCAGAAGGCCATGGGTTCGAATTCCAGGCTGCTAGTGGCACTACTGAGGTACCCTTGAACAAGGTACCATCCCCACCCACCGCTCCCCAGGCGCTGTATTCCTGGCTGCCCACTGCTTCACTTGGTGAATGGGTGAAATGCAGAAAAGAATTTCACAGTGTTCACAATGTGTGCTGTGGTGTGTTCACGTATGGTCACTTTAACAATACACCAGCTCAGTTTTATTTATATAACATGATGGCTAGGTGTCAGGTTACCTGAAGGAATAAGGTAAACATCTAAATAATAACCAAATTTCCAAACATCCAAAGACCACTTTGTGTGGATGGTTAAAAAAAACACAGACCTCCAGACTGAAGGACAATGTCTTCTTATAAGATCACTAAAAACCAGCAACTATTAGTCCCATGATAATAATCAACATCTATTTATTTAATTCATCCTCATTATTTGTACTGACTACTTGCCTCCTATCACTGTATTTACATATTCTGATATACTGCTTTTAATTAATAATAACCCCAATCATTATTACTGATTCCCAGGCAAAACTTCTTTTGTCTATTTTCTATATGTTTCAGGTTATAGAAAACAGTAAACACAGACACGGAGCAGATTTGCCATATAAAAATAACTGGGCTCATAACAGTATATTACGTTTAGACACTTAAATCACATTGACCATAATAGACACAATTTCATTTTCACTGCAGTGACATTTAGCAGCAGTGTGTTTAGACACAGCCCTATGGTGGCGCAGTGGGTAGTGCTATGCTTGGGGGGTCATGTCCGGGTCCTGGCCTGGAAGTTTGTATGTTCTCCTCATGGGTTCTCCTCGTGGGGTGCTGTGGGTTTCCTCTGGGGTCTCCGGTTTCCCCCACAGTCCAAAGGTGAATTGGGGATTCTAAATTGACCGTAGGATTTGAGTGTGTGAGAGAATGGTGTGTGTGTGTGTGTGTGTGTGTGTGTGCGTCCTGAGGTGGGACGAGACCCCACCCCCCCTCGACCCTAGTGAGGAATAAGGGATTACAGAAAGTGAATGGTGGTGAAAAAGCTGTGTAGGGTTTCAATTGAAGGAATTTTTTCTGGTACAACCACGACACCTAGTGGTGAAATTCTGAAGTAGTTTTTTTCCTCATACTTTGCAAAGGTGAAACAGTATTTTTGATTACACTAAAAGTAGCACTGACATACAACTTCGGAAAAAAAATAAGAGACCACTTTTCCCTTTTTTTTCTTATCATAGTTTGTACAATTTGCACCAGTGTGTGTGTGTGTGTGTGTGAGATGCACAGGTTGCTATTCTTTTATAAACTGTTGCAGTGTGAACTGTGTAAAAAATAAGAAACGCCTCCATATGTGTTGTAAGTGCAGTAGTGTTTGTAGTGCAGCAGCTTTTCTATGTGCGTGTTCCAGCAGCTTCACCCCTGATTCAGTTTCTGATGGGATGAAACAGAGCTCACACACTCTTAACTTCACTATTTTAATTATTGCAATTGTAAAATAATGTAAATAAGGTATTATAAATTATTTATATGTATTATTTTTTACATTTTCTCCAAACAATTTTGAATCATGTGTGGTCAATAGTGTATAAAACAATAGTGACATGCACATTTTACACAGACACATTACCACAAATTACAAAAGCAATAACCAGAAGAACTTTTCATTCAGCAAACTGATGACAGATGGTTGTGATGTAATTGTATACATTGTGCGTTTATAGGTTGATACAATAACACTGTGACTGTAGGAAGTGTAGGAAGAGATAAATGACATGTGAATGTATTTAGAATCATCAGCAACCAGAATTAGACAACATTTTTCCACTCACTGAATCCAAAATATTCATCGCTTTTTTGCTAACAGCGAATGACTAGAAACTGTAATAATTGCTTGTTTATTTAAATAGTAAAATCTTAAATCTTGTAGCTTGTTATTCTGTGACTACATGCACTGGACGTTGCTGTTATAATCAGTTTTTCCTGAGTTGTAATCCAGATGTAATCCAGATTTTTCTGTTGTTGTTTTCTTGTTTGGTCCAGTGTTACAGATATTTTTGTTTTTGTTTTTCTTCCACAGGAATGAGGGTCTGGGGAACCTGCTGGTGCTCAGAGACATCCTCATCACCTACGCCGCTTTCCACCCAGGCACGCAGCTGACTGTTTATTTATCTATTTATAGTCAGAACTTTTAGACTTTGTCTTTGTTTGCATATGTTTGTAATGAAACTCTCCCTCCGTCTCTCCCTCTCTTTCTCTCCCTCTGTCCTTTCCTCTCCTTCTCCCTCCCTTCACTTTCTCCCTTTCTTTCTTTCTTTCTTTGTTTTTCTTCTTTGTTTCTCTCTTTCTTTCCTTCTTTATTTCCTTCTCTTTCTCCCACTCCCTCTTTCTCTTCTTTTTTTCTTTCCTCTTTTTTCCACTCTTCTCTCTCCCTCTCTCCCTCTCTCTCTCTCTTAGAGGTCAGTTACGCCCAAGGTATGAATGATCTGTGCAGTCGGTTCCTTGAGGTTCTAGACTCTGAAGTGGACACGTTCTGGAGCTTTTCCTGTTATATGGAGAAGTTCTCTAAAGATTTCCGTGCTGATGGTCTGCACCGCAAGATCGGTGTGTTTCTGGTTTTTTTGGAAGCTGTTGGTTTGTGATCCTCTTTAAAAACCACTTCCACTTACTGTTGGTTTTATGTGTTCATCAGAACTGGAGGCGGCTCTGCTGAAGGAGCTGGACCCTCAGCTTCATGCTCATCTAGTCACAGACAACATGGACAGACTGACATTCTGCCACAGGTTTGTAAATGCATACACACATATACACTCTGCTTTCTCCTTCATTCTGAGCCTCCTTCATTCTGAGCCTCTTTGGTGACAGACGTGTCTGGAGCCGCTTTATTGTTTGTGAGTCCAGGTCCATTGATGATCACAATCCTGAAAGCCCATCTCTCTGTGTTTCTGTGGTTCTTTCTGTGTTTCTGTGTTTCTCTGTGGTTCTTCCTGTGTGTTTCTCTCTGTATGTCTCTGTGTGTCTCTGTGTGTTTCTGTTTTTCTGTATTCTGTGCATTTTTTGTGTGTTTCTGTGTATCTCTCCGTGGGTTTCTCTGTGTGTGTCTCTCTCTGTATGTTTCTTTGTTTGTGTGTGTTTCTGTTTATCTCTCTGTGTGTTTCTCTCTGTGTGTTTCTTGCTATGTGTGTCTCTGTGTATCTGTGGTTCTTTCTGTGTTTCTGTGTTTCTCTGTGTTTCTCTATGTATGTCTCTGGGTGTCTCTGTGTTTCTGTGGTTCTTTCTGTGGTTCTGTGGTTCCTTTTGTATTTCTCTGTGTCTCTGTGTTTGTCTGTTTCTCTGTGTGTCTCTGTCTGTTATGTGTTTGTGTGTATTACTGTGTGTCTGTTTCTCTCTGTCTTTATGTGTGTGTTTCTGTTTCTTTCTGTTTGTTTCTGTGTTTCTCTCGGTGTGTTTCTGTGTGTTTCTCTCTGTGTTTCTCTGTATATGTGTGTTTCTGTGTGTTTTTCTCTTTGTTTCTATGTGTTTCTGGGTGTTTTATGTTTATGTGTTCCTTTGTGCTTCCCTCTATGTGTTTCTGTATGTTTCTATGTGCGTCTGTGTGTTTCTGTCTGTGTGTTCCTGTGTGTTTTTCCTCTATATTTCTCTGTTTCTGTGTGTGTCTCCCTGTATGTTTCTATGTGTCTCTGTGTGTGTATTTCTCTGTGTGTGTTTGTGTGTGTGATTCTGTGCAGGTGGTTGCTGCTGGGTTTTCAGCGCGAGTTTGAGCACAGCGATGCTCTCCGGCTGTTTGAGATTCTCAGCTGTGATCATCTGGAGTTGATCTCTCAGCAGGTGGACCGGGCGCGTTCTCAGGAGAGACTCGCCTGCAAGCACAGCCTTGGTAAATGATCTAACTTCCTCATCACAGTAGTGATTGGCTCAGTGGCATTAGAGTAAGCAAAGAGCATTATGTAATTTTCCCCATCTGTTTGTGAATTCCTCTTGGACCAAATGTGCTCTAAAATAATATAAAATGTACAGCGTGCAACTCTACAACACTAATGGCAACTGGGTGGCCTAGTGGTTAGGGCTTTGCCCCTGTGATCAGAAGGTTGTGGGTTTGAATCCTAGGCCTGTTAGTGTCATCACTGAGGTACCCTTGAGCAAGGAACCGTCCCCACACACTGCTCCCCGGGCACCCCTTGTTGGTGGCACACTGTGTGCTGTGGTGTGTTCACATGTGACTATAAGGGGACACTTTACTAAAGTACTACAGTCTAAAATGCTGTCGCCAGGTCTTACTGTTATTAAAACAATGTACAAATAAAGTTAATCTTATGGTTCCTCTTCCTGGTCTATATTAAAGCAGGAAGGTCGCTGCTCTGAGTTAAATGAGCTTATAGAATCTTTAAGGAGGTTCAGTACTGCTAGTAATGAGCAAAAATGATACTGTTAGAGATCAAATCCAGCCTTGCTTTTGATTTTATTAGGCAGCACAAGTAAAAAACGAAATCTTGACATGACATATGCACTGACTGCTTCAAATTGAACTTTTTAAACAAGACACTCAACCCGCAAGACTGATCTAGTGTTACCCCACACGCACACTGTTCATAATCAGTGCACTGTTCTAGGCTTTTTGCATGTCCTAACTGTGTACACCGTCGAAATGCCATACTATATTTTACCATTTGTACAGTACTGGACAGAAGTATTGAGCCATTTAATCTATGTAATATACCAAAGAAAACACTGTTTGACAGGCAAGGGGATTTAAAGCAAAATATAAAGAAATGAGAGGTGTATCAAGACTTCTGCGCAGTACTATATGTATTATAGTGATTTTTCTTCCAGAATAGTGTCTCCTCCAGGACCTTTCACCACCGTGACAGGGTTTGTTTTCTGTACACGGTTTCTCTGATTCTGTCAACATTAAACAGTTAGTGTTGTGTTGACACTGCAGAGGACGAACCAGTGACGGAACCTCAGGCCATCAACGCGGCATTCACCTTCGAGCTCTTCATCTGTGCCACTATTTTGCTGGAGAACAGAGATGCACTGCTCGGCTGCAGGAACGAGGTCCAGCTCATCCAGTTCACAAACAGGTGTGCCTGTTTGACCTCAGCTTTAATTTAAGATTCAAATCAAATGTGTTTACCTTGCCCATCGTGGTTACGGTGCCTTATGTCAACATTCGACATTCAAGATTCTTTATTTGCCACATACACAGTTAGACGAGTACAACATGTGGTGAAATGTGCCACATAGTCTGCCATATAATTTACAAATAAATGAAATGAAATGAAAAATTATATACCAAATAAACACAGGATAGACTAGAATAGAAAATCAAATAATCATAGTGCGTAGATGTTAGATATTCTATTCTATTCTGTTCTATGCTATCATATTCTGTAATAGTTAAAAATAAGATCTGAACAGTTTGCAAATGTAAGAGAACAGAATAGTATAGAATAGAATAGAATAGAATATTTGATATTTATGCACCGTGATTGCTTGTTAATCACGAGTATTTCACATATTTTCTGATATTTTTTGTATTTTTAGGTAACTGGTGCAAAAGCAGCTTTGTTTAATACTCTGCAACACACAGTAAAGTGCTTGTGACCTTTGTGACTTTTGTAAGAAGTGAAGCCGAGTTCATCATCTTCTCTGTGTGCAGTTTACAGGGCACCCTGGACCTGGACAGCAGTCTGGAGAAAGCTGAGGAGCATTTCTACAACTACTGCAAACGGACAGCCTGGGACTGTCGAAAACGCAAGAGCAAAGAGGAGCACTTCCTCTTCCAGCTCCGCAACCTCTTCTCCTGAGAGCCGAGAACACCTTCAACCTTCTGGAAGAAGCTGTGGGTGTGTCTGGAATCTCCATTTCTAATATCAGATGATGGAAAGGCTGTGATGTTCGTTATGGACCTTATCAAGGACAGAAGGAACAGACAAATGGCTTTAAACTGAAATGCTGCTTAAACACTTGATGGTTCAAGAGGAAGCTGGCCAGCGCTGAAGCTCCTTCAGTGTGAGGGAGAAAAGACATTTTTTAAAATTCAGTCAGTCCTGCTGTAATACAGAGCCGTGCACAATCATGTTCTCCTTCCTCTGACATACCTTACTGATAATTGGCTCATTGCGGCAGGTGTGTTGAATTAATAGGTTCAAATCACATTAAAGGGTTAGGTTGCACAATGTAAACAGTGGAGCACGTGAGAATATTTAGGGTTACAAAAAGAAGAGGCAAACAGGTGATTGGTAAAGCTGGCATTTTCCAGAGGATGCACATGCAAGCATGTGTTTTAACCAAAATAAATGTCTTAATACATATAATATTGTAGCATGTTTACTTCTTGATAAATGATTTCTGATTTTTTGGTGTTTTGGATGTTTTACATGACATTACATTATCAAACTTAGACCAACAGGCAGGATACTGCTAACACTCAAATCTTAATGTAGTGGATTGCAGTTTTTCACACAAATCAAATATTTCACAAAAGTCTTTGGATTACACTAAGCAATATACAATGATATGCAAAAGTCTTGAGCTCTCTATATTTTGTTTTAAATTATCTTGTTGGTGCGAAATACTACTTTCTGTTAGTCAAACTGTAACTGTTTTATCTTTGGCATACTGAGTAGATTAATCAAAGAAAAAGTAACAAATGTTGTATACAAGGTGTACAAGATACAAGGTACCTAGATACACACAGCATTCAGCACCCCCAGTATACTGATCACTGCCTGATCATCTGGAATGCACCTGTTTCTTCACTGGTTCAGGGCTTCAGTTCAGTGTGGTTTGTTCTGCTTGAATGATTCATACGTAGGTCACTTTGTGTCTCAACAAACAAAAACTATTCCTCTGAAACTGGTCAGGTTCAGGGACTGGACTGAAAATGAGTGTTTGAAAGTCCTTCAGGAAGCCTGGAGAACTGCTCCTCAATACTACATTATAAATACAAGAATGTCTGGATCTTTGAAAGTGAAATTTGAATAAATGATGAGGGCCTTTTTTCTCAGTACTGTAGAATTAGTTTATGCCGCTGACGGAAGCAGTTGATGCTGACGGGTTTATTTATGGATGTGTTAAGTTGTAGTGAGTGTAATGATTTGTCCTCTGAGTCAAAGGGTCTCAGTGTTTACAGTGTCAGTTCTCAGAAAGCTCATATGGGACCAGAGCTTTGCTGCTTCTAGAAGAACTTGTGGCGTGGATCCCAGTTGAGAGCTGCCGATGCTCAAGTATCACTGGGTCAGAAATAGACCTGGAGGTGGGCGTCCCTCTAGAACTCCCTCTGTTCTGGAAGGAGTTTGTGGGGGTCCTGCTGAAAGACAGAATTAAAATATTTAATAGACTTGGTAATGTTGGTAACACTTTATTTTTAAGACAAATTATTCATTTGTTATTTCGGGAAAAGACTTTAAGATGAAGTTGGTCCCCTATAGCTATAACAGCTTCCACTCTTCTTGGAAGGTTTTCCTCAAGATTTTGGGGTGTTTTGGTGGGAATTTGTACCCCTTCATTCTGGTAATTAGTAATTTAGTATACTGTGAGCGTATGTATTCATCTCATCTGAGTACAAACTGCTGCTTATCACACTGATAATGAACTGATGTGTATTAACTTAAATAAATGTCAGGAAAGTAGCAGTTATCCATTAATTATGCTTATCCTTTCTCCTCTCTTGTGCTTCTCTTTGTGAAACTGTTCTTGTTTTTAACTAAGAACTTTACTTTGCCTCCCTATTAACTTATTACATCATTTACCACTTTATGTTCTTTACAATGATGATCTTTAGTGCTTATTAAAGATCACAGTATCATACTATGTCCTATACCATGTCTATAAGTCTGATCCATCTTAATGAAGAAGTTCAGTTCATTTTTACAGCTCACAGTAAAGGGGGTATTTGGCAGATGCCCTCATCACAATGGAAGAAAGTGTGGGTTTTTAACCTGCAACTTCATGCTTATTGGGTTCACAACCAAGTGCTTTACCCACCAGGCTACTACCACCCATTTTTACAGTCACACTGTGCCCTAAACCACATCCACACATCTGATCCACATTAATGAAGAGCTGGATGATGGTTGAGTGGGGTGAGAGACATTTGGAGGATGTATGTACCAAAAAAAAAAAAATGAGTTATAGTGTTTGTTACATCAGGCCCAGAGCTCTAATTCCAGTTCTAAATCATTTTTAAATCTGGGAATGGGTGGAAAAAGATGTAAATTACCATCACTTACTGAATAATGCTATAAGCAGTCCTTACAGGTACTTAATAAAATTATAATCAATTGACAAATAATGAGAAACAGACAAAAGTATTTATAATTTGTGACCCATCATTTAAGCATTACTGTTATGCTATACATGATGCCCCTTGGTTGGGAATTAGGGGTGTTGGGTCATGAATTATTGCTTTTTTTCCCATATATCTGGCCACAAATTATAATGTGTGTGTGTGTGTGTGTGTGTGTGTGTGTGTGTGTGTGTGTGTGTGTGTGTGCGTGTATGTGTGCGTGTATGTGTGTGTGTATGTGTGTGTATGTGTGTGCTTGGGGGTTAGTGGTAGTTTTGTGTGTGTGTGCGGGCGTGTAGAATGTTTAAATGCAGAGTGTTTGTTTACTCTTGCCCAGATTGGTTTCTTTCACTTCACTTTTGTCTCTGTTTGGCTTTTTAAGTATTCATGAGCTCCAGCTGATGCCCCTGTGGAAGCCAGAAAACACACAGACACTCATGAAATCCTCACCATCATCACCTTTTCCTACTTATGCATAATTCTAAAGGCAGCCAAACTGTGATGCATAAAAGATGGTAAGTCCCTGACAGGCCAGTGGGCACACCGTGGCCTCTGAGTTAGCTGACTGCTAATGAAAAGTGCATCAAGGGGCAATGTGGACAGTGTTAGAGTGCATCAATACAGAAAGAGAGTACAGCTGGGGGTGAATGTGAAGTTATATCAAAATATTTACATTTATATAGTACAGGACAGGAGTGTAATGACGAATGAGTGAGTGTCTATTCAAAATCCCGAATACACTGTCATGCTTTGATTCAAATGTGATTCTTTAACAAACAATGCGTTGTCAAGTCTCAATGCAGTTCAGTATGAATAATGCTGTGCGACTCGTGGTTATAATTTACATTAAACTGAACAAACAAATACAGAGCCAGAGACAAAGAAACATTTACACATTTATTTACTGACTGTTATATTTCGAATGGCATTTACCCATGCTGTTATTAGTGCTTAGTTATTAGTGTTTAGTTTTATTCATGCTGTTATTAGTGCTTAGTTATTATAATAATAATAATAATAATAATAATACATTTTATTTTTCAAAAAACCCAAGGTCACCTTACAGATAGAAAAAAACAAACAATAAAACAACCATTAAAATAAATTAAAACAGCAAACAATAAACAAGCTTTGACCACAGGTAAAGCGAGTAAACCAGTTTGAACAAGTGTGTTTTGAGCTGAGCCTTAAATAAGGGAAGAGATTCAATGTTCTTTATGACAGGAGGAAGGGAGTTCCAGAGCCGAGGAGCGGAGCGACTGAAGGCTCTGTTCCCCGTGGTAATGAGACGGGCAGAGGGAACATTAAGATGAGCGGCAGACGAAGACCTGAGAGAGCGGGAAGCAGTGGCGATATGTAGCAAATCACACAGATAAGAAGGGGCAAGGTTATGGATGCACTTAAATGTGAGAAGTAAAACTTTAAAGTTTATCCTAGCTTCTACGGGCAACCAGTGAAGCTGTTGAAGAACTGGGGTGATGTGATCTCTTAAGGGAGTACGAGTTATGACCCGAGCTGCAAAGTTCTGAAGAAGTTGAAGTTTATGGAGGGACTTATTGGAGAGACCAAATAGGAGGGAGTTGCAATAATTGAGCCGGGAAGTGATTAGACTGTGTACAAGGATGGCAGCCGCATGGGGAGTAAGGAAGGGACGAAGTCGGTTAATGTTATGTAAGTGAAAGTATGCAGACCGGGTGATTAATATGAGACTGAAATGAGAGAGTACTATCAAATATGACACCTAGACTCTTTACCTGAGGCGAAGGATGGATGAGGGAGTTGTCAATATTAATGGAGAAACTGTGAGATTTGGTTAAAGTGGAGGCTGTGCCAACGAGTAAAACTTCCGTTTTATTACT
>JBBPCX010068523.1:0-12160 GCA_037974365.1 Hydrocynus forskahlii
GTACATATATATATATATATACATATATATACATATATATATACATACGTGTACGTATGTACATATATATATATATATATTTATATAACAGATAATAAGAAGCTTATAAAGAATACTGCAGTGTTTTCATGTTCTGCTACATAATTTGGAAAAACCGAGAGTCCTTGAACAGCTCTGGGTGCACAATAGGCCTTAAATGAGCTGTACTTTAGTAGTACAGCAGTGCAGAAAAAACACAAATGCAGTAATCAACTGTATTTAGAAATACAATAAAGTGTTGTACTTTATAACAGAGTATTCTGAATAAACTGCAATTTGCTGCCGGTAAATGACTGCAATTTTCCACTAAAACACCCACAACATCACTAGTGGATCATTCGTGGGCAAAAAAAATGCAACACAAGAAAAATAAAGAAAATGGGTTCTTAAATGCCCAAACCCAAACAGCTTAGTGAGGCGCCCCAGGCTCGATCAATGGCCTTTGTTTGAAAGGGACACAGCGGACAGCGTAAAGCCCCAGTCAGGAATTGCTGAAACAGCGCCGCAGCCACTCAAGGGCAAGCTCTTAATTTACAAACAGAAGCCATGGCAAACACACACTGCATGATTTAGTGGTGACTCTGTTGTTGGAAGAAAATCTTTGTTGTGGGAGCACTTTTTAAATCATTAAACCACTGTCATTAGAACAGTGGAATGTAGTAAAACGGAAGGATATTTTTCCCACAGAAGGGTAGATATGTCCTATAAAGGCAAACCCTGATCTTATTTAAAATGGTAATAAGCAGAGAATGAATGGAATGAATGGGGAATGCAATAATACTCATGTATTCAGAGAAAAAGAAAGGGTGGGACTCTCCTTTACTGAGCAGTGATTAGCATGCGGGACACGAACACTTCAACCAGACAGCCTTCAGGAAACCTGAAGGGGTAGTAGGGCAGTGAGTGTGTGTGTGTGTGTGTGAGAGAAATAGAAACAGGAATGTGCAAGTAGGGACGAATGGGGTAGAGTGGCATAAAATAAAACACAAAAGCACCCTATAAGAGACACACAAAAACACACGCACACACATATACACACATATACACACATATACACACTCACACACACATATACACACACTCACACACACACACACAAGTATCTCTCTCTATATATTACTTTGACCCATTTGTATTTTACATATATATTACAAATACTGTATATAATATCTATATTTTCTGATTACATGTCTCATTTGTACTATGTAATAAATTATGTATATCACATATAAGTAATCATATATATGATTGTGCATATAAACATATACATGTGTGTGGTACACACACATACACTTTTTAAGTATTGAACTGAACAGCTTTGCCTTAGTTTTTAAGAACTGCGGACAATATTTCTCCTAATTTCCAAATAAAAATGTTGTTCTTCAAAGCATCATTTTAAAGGAAATGACAAAACATCAAAATTTGAGAAATGATGCAGTGTTTACAGAACTTAGCAATTCAAAAACAAATCTCTCGCTCACTCTTCAACTAAATGGCAATAATGACCTTGGACGAACTTCTAGTAGTGTTTTACCATCCAACTGGTCTCGTTGCGAGAGGAGAGTGTTGATTACAGCAGTGTTTTTATACTTTTCCTCATTAAATAAGATGTGATTCAGGTGATCACTGATCAGTACCTCATAAAGCAGAATGAGGTGCTTGTGTAGGAATTTAACAGACACTGGCATGGAATGGTTGTCATACTCAGAGATGCTGAATTTAAAATAAATTGCAGTCGTCTCTTGGTTTTTTCCAGAACAGTGTATATATGTATATATATAAATGCAAATAACATTAATACAGAAAATAGTGGTTTTATGTATGGCAAAGTGTTCGCATAACCATTTCCGGACCTCTTTCCTTACGGGAGCCTTGTATTACTTGTAGCTTCCATGAAATACCTGGGCTGGCTCAGATATTTCATTATGTTAAATTAGGTGTGTTGCTTTTGGAATTTAAAAAAATTATTTAATTTAATTTATTAACCCTTTTACAGAGTTTGAACCTTCCTGATATTACTAAATACTGACACTGCAGATTGGCTTCTTTCCACCAGAAATTTTGTTCTAAACCTGCACAAAAAAATAAATATGTACACTTTTGTCCAGAAAATGAATGAAAAAAACACAAGTGCACCCACACGGATCACCACATTTCTCCAGCAGCGCAAACCACATCCTCCAAATCCTAACTCAGCATTTAAGAGCTGTCCGCTGCTGCACGTCATGTGACACAGGCAGAGTGTTTGGGTAGGGAGGGAAGTTGGCACTGCTGTGGACTGTGGCTTGGAGCAGCTTAAGCTGAAGCTTATGAACGAACACACACACACACACACACACACACACACACACACACACACCATCAAGGCTCAAACTTGCATTACTGAACTGCAAGAAGTAAATCACTCAGGACAGAGAGGTTTTGCAGCGAACCGGAGGATGAAGGCTTCAACAAAGAGACTCCACACACACTCCGCTGTGGCTGTGTGCTGTAAATCAACTCAGCTCAGACAAATCAATGCACACACCACTGCGTTACAATACCTTCTACAATGTGTACAAGGCACACATTGACTGTGTTCTTCCTTTCAGTCCTTTATGCTTCACTGTAGATTCTGGACATGTGCACACAATTAACATGAGTGGCTTTTCTTGGGGCTAGAGTTTTGGAGTTTTAGACATTTTCAGTGAAGAACCTCTTAATCTGTATCTCCTCAAGTTTTAAAGCAGTTCCTAGTTTGCTTAACTTTAATATTATATGGGAATCTCATGGCCTTAACGAGACAGCATGGTGCTTCCAGGAGCAGATGTTCGTAATGGACAGGCATGCTGTGCTGCTGTAAATTATTCAAGAGGGCAAACTCATCTCCTTTTGCTTTTAAGCGAAGACACACTGTTTTGTGCAGCTGGCTTCTGCTGTCACGGTAGCTGCAGCTCATTTTGGCAGCACTGAACTGATAGATTTAATGTAAAAAAGGCATCTGTCAACACAATCTGAATGTCTCTTTCAGACAGAGAGACAGCTTTATCGGACTTTTCCACTCGCTGGTAATGTTTAAAACATTTTTCTTGCATTCGAATGTTAGTGGCACTAAAATAAATGACTGACGCACATTCACTCACAACTTCATTAAGTATACCTACATTGTTTAAACACACACTTTGTAGTGTACAGACTATGGTCCATTTGTTTCCCTGCATCATTTGTTGTACCCTGTTCATCAAAGGTCAGGACCCCCACAGGACCACCAGTGAGCAGATATTATTTGGGTGATGGGTTTTAAGGCTGAACTAATGGCTGAAAGGATGTAAATAGTTAATAAAGCGTCTAAATACTTGTGTAAATGTGACACTGAAAATAAAAAAAATATAATTAGAAAGCTTTTAAATGATCTGATAGCACATTTTATAGTAATTGAGTAATTGATTTACATATTGTCACTGTCGTATGAAATTTTTTAATTTTTTTGCAAGCTGTCCTTTATATTGCCCAAACATTTCATGATCAACTAATTGCTCAAAATTACAGCCTTGTTACATTAATGTATATTACAGTAAATAATTTTTCTCTCTTCCTCCTGTAAAGCTGCTCTTTTGGAAGGTTTTTTACATCAGCGACAACATACAGATGAAGGAATGAATGTTTCTTCAGAGAAGAAGACTGACCTCCTCCTGAGGCGACTCAGAGTCCAGTTTGAGTGACAGGTACATGATGATATGAGGTATATGTGCTACAGACATCTGCAGCTCCATGGTGTCCTCTCCCCAGAGAAGACGCACCAGCTCGCTGACCTGAGGAACGGCTCTCGGCCTGGACATCGCTGGGTCCACTCCACCCCCACCCACACCGGCTGTCTCCAGAGTCAACTGCACCTGAAGAAAGAAGGGAATCAGTACGCTTGGACCATCACAGCACAGGAACGGGTTTAAGACCACACGCTGGGACTTCAGTGGCCATGAATCCAGCATTTTACTGTAGTATGTTATGCAATTACAACAATTTATTGTATTTCTAAATAGAGTTGATTACTGTCTCGCTACAGGTCTTTCCCCATACAACAAATTCATCAGGTTTCCAGTTCCTAATGATTGAATATGCATGAATAGAGTTACACTGAAAGAAGAATGACCACACTATTGTAAGCATCCAAATAATAATTACATTTCTTGATTAGGAGTATAGGTTATCTGTGCTCCATTGGTTTGTTCTGCACAAAAATGCTTATGCATCACACAGCCAGCAATGCAGTAATGAGGCAGGACCCTGAGAAACCTTTTTTGTTGTTTTTGTGAAGTTCACAGAAGGGCAAGATCATTTTAGAGCAATCACCAAAATACTGTGGTGTATGAAAGTTTGTAAGCCTGTTATTGTTTTCTATTTTTCTGCATAAATATGACCTAAATCATTATCAGATTTTCTTAGAAGTTTTAAAAGTAGATACAGAAATCTACATTAAACAAAGGAGACAAAAATATTATACGTGACCATTTATTTATTAAAGTATATTTCACAATATTACATATCTGTGAGAGTTAAAAGTATAAGAACCTTTGCTTTCAGCACCTGGTGTGAACGCTTATGCAGCAGAAACTTTCCGGTAACTGTTGATCAATGCTGCACATCACCTTGACAGCATTTAAGAGTACGTTCCTCCTTACAGAACAGCTTAAACTCTGAGATGCTGGTGAGTTTCCTCACATAAAGTCCTACCACAATGTCAGCTTCTTCATGAAAATCTCATTAGTTTTGGATCATATTTATGAAGAAATATAGAAAATTCTAAAGGGTTCACAGACTTTCAATCCCTCTCTATCTTCAAAAACCCCCTGAAGACACTTTTCAGAGAGCATCTCCACTCCTGATTCACTGTCTATTGTAAATCACACTTGCTCTTCTGATTAAGCTTACAACTTCTTGCACTACTCTCGTCTGGTTCTCACACTGCGCTGAAACTTGAGTGTTGCCTCAATTTCTAAGTTGCTTTGGATAAAAGCGTCTGCCAAATGAATGTAATGTAATGTAATATAATATAACCACAATATGCATAACAAAATGTGCTCCAGGA
Source organism: Hydrocynus forskahlii (assembly GCA_037974365.1). NCBI lineage: Eukaryota > Metazoa > Chordata > Actinopteri > Characiformes > Alestidae > Hydrocynus > Hydrocynus forskahlii. The sequence continues at coordinate 5,105 of JBBPCX010068523.1, forward strand.
CTGGGATTATGATGTAGTGCAGTATATCAAAGAGAAAAATGCTTCACTTTCCAAAGGACAGGCAAGGTGAGGACTTGGCCTATTTCTAAATAGAAGAGACTGAACTCACTGTAACTGAATGTAGCGCTTCATGCTTCATGTGTTTTCTGTTATGGACAGATGATATTTAGCCTGGTGTTGTAGTCTGGGTGTGCTACAGTAAGGGATTTAGTGAAGAAATAATGATGCAGTGAGCTGAATGCTGATTACACACTAAGGAAATCCTATAACCATAGTAATGCATCCCGGAGACCATGACAGATCGTCTCTCGAGTGTCATGAGAACTGCTATAGAGTCAGAAACCCATACCCTGCCCACTATACCTACCCTACACAGGCCTCTAATGCTGCTTTTATATAACAGTGGCATAAACTGCTTACTTTGTCAAATGCTGGCCTTTTATGTGTTAAAATCCAGACTTGTATAGCTGTCGATAAAGAAAAAAATGTAATGCAAATAATCTATGATGCAATGGGGAGAAAAGACACATTTCTCTCCACCTAGTGAATGCAAACATGAAGCAGATGAAATTTCTCAATGGTACACACAGACTGACGCTGTGAAACCCAACTGAATGATAAACCCAAAACTGTATCGAAAGGTGTCAACTAACGTAATAAAATATCTCCAGCTACTCAGCACTGATTTTAGTGTATTTTCACTACTGATTTTCTACAGCTTGCAATCTGAATATGCACGATACATAACAATACACACCATGCCACATTTCAGTGATGTATTTGGCAGCTACACAGCAAAAATAGCTTCTCATTTGCATAAAATGAGAACATTTTACTTCTCTCTTCATCTGCTTTACCTTCTGCCTGTTTCTGCCCTGTTTGAAAGTTTAGTTTCTTTTCTCATCTGTCACACCTGTCATTAATCTTCCCCTGTGAACACACTGATTATGTGAATCAGGTGCATTACATTAAAGCCGAAACTAAACTCTGCAGGAGAGTTGCTCTCCAGGGACATGGACCGCTGCCACAGATGAACAAACAGAACCGCACACAATATTTAAGCATGTGTCGCTCACGAGCTCTGGTCTATATTTACTTCTAAGTTTAGTACTTCAACTTGACGGCTTCCCAGCTTCAGGAGTGAAAAACAGCAGCACTGTTAGTTTCAGTGTTTTCTCTGATCTAATGCATTGATTTTGACTCGTCGTGAACTCAATCAATAGCTGAAGGTGTTACATCAAGATGAAAGTGTTGAAGAAAACACCGTAGAGCAAAGTAGAGAAAACAGCACAACGAGCAACAGTTTGTCCATCCAGGGATCAAGTGAAAGAAGCCTGCTCTGCTCTGATCTCTACAGGAATAGCCTGCAGCGCTGTCCAGGGCATCCTCACGACCAGCCAAGGATACAGGATATCCTTCCCCATCTGCTTCTAGTCACACTATGGCCACACTATTAGAAAACTCACTTTTTAAAAACAATACACTGCTTCTCATTTTTCAGATCATGTCTTGAGGGGACTTACTTCAGAATCAGGGTTTCTATTCCTATGGCTCTCTACATGCAGTATAGAGAAGTACTGAATGATGGCATGGTTCATTCACTCCTAAAACTAAAGGTGTGCGTGGGTATGAAATCAAGCCCAAAAGCCAATCTGATTGGTGTGATTATGCAAAAGAGAGTGAGAGAGAGAGATACAGAAAAGGAGAGTGTACAGTTGAGAAAGAGTGTGTAAAATGTACCACTATAAAAAACACTCAAGCTGAGAACTGAAACCTGACAATTTATCGAGCCCTGTTATTGCTTGATGGCAGATCTCTACCTCAAACTCCTGTTATATATGTGTGAAGATTTGGTGATTTTCCTGCTCAGACACACCTGGCATGACTTATCTATTAATTGCGAGGTTTAGCGTTACGTGTTCGAGGAGGGAAACGACAAAACTATGCTGAACACCGACCCCCAGGACCGAAGTTGATGATGAAGATCAGTTTGAAATGTAATGAAACCCATTAACTTCATTTGACTACACTGATTACATCACCCCCACTTGATCATGACATTACCAACTACAGCAGTGGGACTCAGGACTGGAATCTAAAACCTACAGTATAACATCACAATTTGACACGTCACCCCTACTGTGGTCCTGAGTAAGTACCTTCTTCGCAGTAACTGAATGTAAGTCTTTTTGAAGAAGGGTGGGGGGATCTGACATAATTTGCCCATCTCATCAGTGCAGTGAGACGTTCCTTCTCTTTACAGTGTTCACATCACAATATCCTGAATGACATTGTTTACATCAGTCTCAAAACTGAAGATTGAATTATGCAGAAACTTCAAAAAGTTGGTAGAATTCCACTTTAGCCTTCATAACGTAAAGGGCAAAGCAGTCTTGTCAAGGTGCGCCTTTTCTACCCACACTTTTCTGTGTAATTTAGATGAATGGTGTAGTTCTGACTGTGTAATCTATGCACTATGTTATTGGGTATGAGTAAGTAGGGACAAAACTGTCAGAGCTAGGGTCCTGAATCACTGAGCTCATGAAATACGACTTTCCTGGAGCAACACACGATTTGTTGACGTATGTGTTCCTGCCACCGCACGAGAGTAAAACTGTATTTTCAAAAATCTTGAACATGCATCAAAAGCTTGGCTAAACTCTGGTTACTTATGAGTTGAGCTGTGACACCACAGCAAAGTCTCTGAGCTCCAGCTTAATGTTCTGCTCTCCACAACCATCCCCAGCGCCTTACCAACCAGATTTCAACAGATAGGAATGTGTCATTTCAATCCACTGTGAACCACCACTCAAGCCTCAGGATAACATGTTTCACAATGACAGCATGGTACAGTGTTGTTTTTCTGCACAGCGGTCAAAAAATATAATGCCGTTATGGTTTTGTGTTTTCATGGGTTTTTGACCGGTGATGTAACTGTGTACAGAAATGCTGCCAGTGGAAATGGTTTTTACAATTTATAAACGCTGGTTTTAACACTAAACTCAGAGTTATATCAACAGTCAGGCTCATCTAGCATAAGCATGGCGATCTTCCACAGCCCCGCGACAGGACAGAACCATGTAATCCTGGGGATGATGACATTAAGGTTGAGTATTTAGCCTTTTTTTGTCCTCTTACTCCAGCGGTGTAATTTGCTCTCTGTACACTCATCCTCTAATCAGCCCTTTTCTCCCTCCTCCATCCTTCCATGTCGCCGCCTCGCGCTCCCTCTCCGCTCCGCAGAGTAATGACACTTTTCCTGTGGCCTCCAAATATGAGCCGCACCATAACCGCCATCCGTGGCCACGCAACTCTGTAATTTCGACATTCCGTCCTTTTTAGGCTGCCGAACCCAATGCAGCCGGTTTGGGGAGCGATCAAAAGAGATGTCTTCTGGGAAATCAGCAAAGTCCCGTAATGCATGCAGAAAAACATGGCAATGATGGCTAGCTTCTATCCAGAATTTCACGGGCAGCTGAAAGTAAATTAGCACATACTGAGAGAGAGCCTACATCCGTCACAACTTTAGCTGGTCCAAAAATCCAAAGAAAATCATCTCAGAAAATGATAAGATCAAAACTAAAAAACAAAACTACACAGTTTCAGTCAAAAACCTATAAATAGTACCAGTTTGGGTAGTGTGGGTGTGTTGCGACCGGAAATATGTGGTTTAAAGTCCCAGGCAACATAGTAAAAAATTATTGTCAGTGTTTGTATGATAGTATAATTATAATTATTGTAAACATGCAACAAATGTTATGTGCAAAATTTGCAATATGATAACTACTGCTTCAAAACAGCTAAATATGTCACTCAGACCTATCCGAAAAGTAGCTGGACATGGTCCTGACATTCCAATAAGCATGACTGACTGACATCCCTCTGTCCAAGATGCCAGTCTGCTGCGAGTCAGTAATGAGTGAAACCAGCCCTAAACGTCTAGGTCTTGTTTTAGACCCCCCGTACGCAGCAGTGCCAGAAGATGTGAATCTTCACTGCTAGATGCGTAGCCACACAGTGCAAAAACACAAAATGTTGTACTGACAGCACTGTGTGAATAAAAGTGTAAAGTGACCATTCTGTCATACATGAATGCACCACCACAGCACACAGAGTGAACAACATGAAATTCTTCCTCTGTATTTAACCCATTCATCAAGTGAAGCAGCGGGCAGGCAGAAACACAGCGCCCGGGGGAGCAGTGTGTGGGGATGGTACCTCACTCAAGGGTACTCAGTGGTGCCACTCGCAGTCCTGGGATTCAAACCCACAACTTTCTGATTGCAGGGGCAACTCACTAACCACTAGACCACCAGTTTCTTACAAGCTATACAAGCAGGACAAGATAAATCAACCACGTGATTGATGAGGATCACCTAGTTTACATAAAACCTGAAGAAATTCTGGTTTGGAAAAAAATACATCACACATTTATTTGCAGTGGCAAAAAGGCACTATTAGAGCCAAGTCCTCACTTGATGCAATAAATGTCAAAACTATGTCAAAATGTCTAACTGACATATCACATAATTTACCTTGTAAGTAGCAGTTTTACAGTGACTCTTTGAAACCTTTTGTTTCCAACCAGACTTTAACAACGAAATGAAAAGTGCTACATTATTTGTAATGGTTAAATATAATAAGCATGTTTATTATTATACATTTCCACAAATCATTAGACCTTTTCCAAGGGCTAAGAAGCCTGAGGGTTCCCCAGTGTTTGCTGGATAAGTTACTGGTGGGGCGTACCGTGCACATGCATATTGTATGTCCACAAGAGCTGGATTAAATTACTTAGAAAGAAAAAATAGATTTAGGTTCCCTTGGGCTTTAAATGAAAAATACAAGGACGAACTCCAACTTCCACCGAGTTGTTCTTTGATGTTTTATTAAACTGAAGTGCACATTTATTTTTCCTATTGACCTCCCCTTAAGTCCTGATTCAGCGAACATCCAAACAGGGTACACTCTGCACTTTGGAACCAGAAATCTGTGTTTAAGGGATTAATTTGTCCATAGTTGCTTAAATAAGATACTTTTAATGAGACATAATCTTTTTAGATGAGCACCTTCTGAAAAAAGGCCTCGGCTGCTCCCTACCCACAACTACATGGTTGGTCTTCTCTTTTCAGATTTTCTTTTTTTTTTTACTTCGTAAACCCCTCCAATGAAAAATTTCCACATTAATAAGCTATTTAGAATATCTTCCCACAGTGGAGCCGCACTGCCAAGTAAAATAAGCCTGCGATGGTGCTGACGATGGTGTTCTTGTTATAAATAACAAGGGAGGAACTATAACACTGAACATTTCTTTTAACAACAATGAACGTTTCTGGAGGGTAACTTCAGTCTGGTCTGTATTTCCACAGTAAAAACGGGAGAGAATGCTCCTAGAATTCAAAGACGTTTACAGCATTGAAATTCTAATAAAAAATGTTTTACCAAACCCGTTGTGGAGACAGCCTGGATTATATTGTACATTACATGTTTTGGGACCTTTCTTCCATTTCCAAACATCCATTTTCAGTGCCTCCCATGAATGTCTAAAACAATGCCAGGGACTCACATCACAGTAAAGCCTCTACCCTGTCAGAACTAGACTATAACAATAATTGGGCTTGGAAGTGCTAGAAAAACAACACATGTAAAGTAGATTAGACATGTGGGATGAGGAATAGAAGCAGTTTCTGTTGGGCTTCTTCTGCACAGCTTAGATTCAGATGTTGCTGGAGACTACAGAGCATTCTGTGAAAACCAGAGGCTTTTGCTTAACCATTCAGACAGTTTTATGATGCCCTGACAGCTTTAAACTGTAGGTAATAAAATACTTAAATAATAAGATAATCTACAAAAACTGACTTTCTCATCACTGGGGATTTTAAAAGGGCAGTTAATTGCTGGGTGGTCCAATGAAATGCAGACACACAAACAAACATACATATGCGCGCACACACACACACACACACACACACACACACTTTCACACACCTGTGTTGGTCCGGGAATACATGAGAGAACTCTCTCGATATTCTCCGATGTAACATCCACATCGTCAACAGCAACAAGGACATCGCCTAAAAAATAAGCAAGAGTTAACAGCTGTGAGAAACACACAGGGTTACATCATTTTCACCACTAGTGGGGAGTGTATTTGTTTCTTTCAGTTCTTTCAGTATGTAAAGAGAACCACATGGAAAATTACCTCAGATGTACGATTATAAGTCTCTCTCTATCTACTCAGAATGTTCTTTAACTTCTGCACAACAAAGGCCTCCTCCACCTGCCTTTGGTAGATCCACTCCTATCTCTGTTATACAGACTTCACTTGCGTTATTTCAGATATTTAAATAGTCTAATTGCTTTAGTATGGGCAGGCGTTTCAGAGCCACTCGTAAAAAGCTAGCTTGTGGTGATCTGCTCCGTCGTGTAATTCCTTTGGAATTCCTTTGGTCTGTCAGAAACTGGAATACTGTGGATTTGCAGTAATCGCTGGCCTTTTCATGTAAATAGACACAAAAACAGTCAGAGAATTTAGTAAAGTAAGCAGTTTTGACATTTCCTCTCACATTGAGGCTTTAGGATGCTTCCAAACCCGAAAGTGTTTATTTCAGATTTCATACAACTGCTGTTCCGAATCAGACCTCAGCATCAGCTCATCTTCAAAAACATACAACATGATACAACATGCATTACAGGTACAATCATAACTGATAACTGAAACTCATGACATCGTAACAATCTGTTTGTGATATGCAGATGTAAAGCATCACGATTTCCATGCAACATAATATATGTGACTGCACATTTTATCAAAAATACGCTAGAGAAAAATCTGGATTTTAAACTACTCTATGTGGACAAACGTATTGGGACACACCTCTTATTTAGTAAATTCAGTTGGCCGCTTACTTCCAGTGAAGGACAATCTTAATGCTTCAGCAGACCAAGACATTTTGGACAATACCATGCTTCCAACGTCGTGGACCCAGTTTGGGGAAGAACCTTTTTTATTCCAGCATGACTGTGTCCCAGTGCACAAAGCGAGCTCCATAAAGA
>JBBPCX010068524.1:0-12160 GCA_037974365.1 Hydrocynus forskahlii
TGTGTGTGTGTGTGTGTGTGTGTGTGTGTGTGTGTGTGTGTGTGTGTGTGTGTGTGTGTGTGTGTGTGTGTACCTGAAGAACAGCTGGTTCCAGGATACTCTCTGGGAAAAGGCGAGCTGGTGTGATGCTCTGAGAGTGTTTTACTGTTTTACTGTTTTACTGTTTTACTGGGAAACCTGGAGTGCTGACTTCCATGTTGATGTTACTTTAACACCTACTAAACCACCTACATCAACGCTAAATTCAGATTAAATGCACCCTTGATGGATACAGTGTTCTCTAACGGCAGCGTCCTCTTTTAGGAAAATGCGCTGTGCCAGAGATGGTGCAGGGTGTGGAACGTGCTGGACCTCCTGCGCATTGAAAGTTCCATTTTGAAACCGGTTTGATGATCAGTATCCTGCTGGTTTTGACCATACTTTGTACTGGAATAATTTTGAAATTTGACACTCAATTTGTGCCCAAACAAAAGTCTATGTTTCCACCTACATTTTGCAGTAAAATACAAAATGAAAATGTAAAACTATAAAACATAACATTTCTAAAAGTAGTTCTATCACGTAAACTATCTGTCACGTTTAAAGTCTGCTTTCAGTGTAGCATTACAACGCTTCCAAAAATGTGTGTTTTTAGCAGGCGTGGAAGTGGGTACAATGGAAAGTCTTAATCGTCTCTAGACTCCACTGAGAGTTGGGTGCGTCTGTCTAACCGCCGGTCTGTTGGTGTGACCTGTTGACAGGGAGAAGATGCCCTTCCACCATGTGACGGCAGGGCTGCTCTATAAGGGGAACTACCTGAGTCGCTCTCTGTCCGAGCGCAGCGAGAGCGACCAGCTCGCCAACATCTCTGTGGAGGAACTGGACGGTGAGTGTGAACGCGAACACAACACGTAGACAAAAACACATTCAGAATATTAAGTGGTGCAAGTATTTGCTTGAGTTCGTATGAGAGGTTCTACTCAGGCACAGGGACCACCCAGTCCGAGCCCCTTAGTACCATTTAATCATAGTTTCTCTTGGAAAAATGTAGCCAACGCTAAACTACAGATCATTGTTATAAAAAAGAAGTTTAATGTAAAATGTGCAAACACAAACCAGAAGTATTTACTAAAAGGATGAACCAAATTACTTTTAAAAATTCATCTTCTACAAAGATGTTGACAGCGTGAGGTTAAGGTCTGGCCGTGCACTGCTGAAACCATGTTTTGTGTATCAGCTGTGGAAGGAATGGTGATATTTATTTAACAAATAATAGCAGTGCTTACTTATTTCATGTTTCCACTTATAGACTGCTGCAGTAGCGTGCTGCTGGTCTAACCACTGCTATTATACCGAACAGTTGCAATAATGACACACGACAATGGCAGGGTCACAACAAAGATGCACTTTTTTATATATTTTTTATACATATTATATTTTATATTTTTCCTTTGAGCAAAATGGAACAGTGAATAAACCTGATCAGCTTTTGTACAAACGCAACTGCTTTAGCTCTTCAAGATTTATTATCCAGTTAAATAAAATAAGCCTAACAAGCTCTTTTCACCTAATCAGTTGATATGCTTTCATTGTTTCTCTGTACTGAATGTGTGTTTGACAGTTTAAAAGAGGAATTTCATCTCTGTCATTTGTGATACTTCATTTTTCAAAAATCAGTGAATACTGATCACATAAAATGACTCCCTGAATCGACTGTGTCACCCCCGGAGCAGACTCTTCGTCATTTGGCTTCATTCAGCTCCCATCAGCAGTTTTTTCAATTCAGTAACAAAAGATGTGACAACATCAATTGAAACGGAACAAGAACATAATGCCGGGAAAGTGGTTTGTGGTTTGAAGCCACTTTGGTTTGAAATAAGCGATGGGGTGAAATAAGAGTTGTTCAAACGTTGCCATTAAAATTAAAATGCACCACTACAAACACAAACACAAATGTGCTGTATTATTTATGAGTGCCTCAGTTATTAATGTGTTCTCTTGGGTTTTTCTTGAAGTCATTGAGGAATTTTGTTGAAATATTTATAGCTAATGTTTTCCATACCGCCTGGCTCTGGTAACATGTCATAATTTCATGTTGAAATGTCGACGTGTTGGTGGCCGTACGAGGGTATTTGGTTAATGAGTTGTTTCATTATTCAGAAGCGCTTTTGGTGTTTTTCTGTATGATCTATATATAAAGTCTCTTTACACACACCTTTATCTGCTGCTCAGCATATATCTGAGCAGGAGATTCTTTCATCAGCACGGGCTTAATGAGACCCGGGGAAACGAACGCTTCAAGCTCCATTTACCAAGACTGGAGTGGAGCACTGGTACTGGTTATCCTGGGAAATAGCGCTCTGGTACCAGCATTATTTCTGAACTTTTTCCCAGAGTACTGATCACACAGAATCAGATAAGTCGTGTTTCCTGATTTGAAAGTTGTTCACACAACGTAGCCCTTTAATCTCCTCAGTCTTAGTGATGCCGCTTATATCAGTGAGTGTGAATTAAGAAAGCTGAACTGATTTATGAATATTTTGTTTGTTTCTGTCACTCCAAAGAGGATGTTGGTTTTCCCCTTTCTGAGAGATCTGAGGGCTCTGCCGGAGCCATTTTCTTGTTACTGAGAGGAGAACTGGATGTGAAATGAAGATCCATTTGGAAGTTGATTCCCTGCTCTTGCTTTTGAACTTGCTTTGTACACCTCTCGTTTATTTTAAAGCTCCAAAGCCATTCTCTGCTGTTATTTGTCTGCTTGCTCTTTTTGTTAATCTCATAAAGATGTGCAGTGTTACTCTGATATCAAATTAGAGTCCTGGCACCCAGATGCTGGGAGGCCGTGTGTGTAGGTTGAGCGCCGTTTGGCCGAGGATTAGCCGGGAACCGCAAGAAAGCGAAGCGTCTCGGAGAGAAGCAGCAGCTCGGCGTCTCCACTCATTGATGCCGCTCATGGATTTATTCATGAGCTGCTCGCCTCTGTATAGACAAATAAATCGACTGCCTTTGATGTTTGTGCACTCGCGCGGAGAACAGTGCTGCTGGAATCACAATCGCTGTTTTCACCGCGTCTCGCCAGCTGCTCTGTGGTGATGCGGCCGTCTGCGTGACCTGGACTGCACTAGTGCACGTGCCACTTAACGTTTTGACGTCTGTTCAAAATGGCAGTTTATTATTAAACTGCTTGGTGCCTGCGTTATTGCTTCTTAGCACCGCATAGAATATTCAGTGAGAAGTCGTTTACTTTATTTTATTTTAGTTCTTTTTGCCTTGGGAACGGTTTGTGCATACCAGGAATGTGAAATTTGTAAATGATCAATGAACACATTATTAATAGACCAAATAACCATGTTTCGTGGTTTGTACATTACTTGATCTATAAATTAATACATTTATTTTGGCCGTTTAAAAAGAAGTTCCTGAAGAAGGCAGGAATATTTATTTGAAGCTTTTTTTGTTGGCTCATTAATCAAGTCTGGGTGACTTTTTTTTTCTTTCAAATGACGTAAAAAGATTGAAATGGAGAGAGAATTCGCCCTGTGCTGGACTGGTGACCTGTCCAGGGTGTTTCTCTCCTGCACCCCCACCCTGGTTAAGGATAAGCGGTTCAGAGAATGAATGGAGACACTTGGGCTGTGTTTGCCATATGAAGGATGTCGATTTTACAGTAGATGACGTATGAAATCATGTTTGTATTGTGAAATTAAAAATGATGGAAAATCAGGCATTAGTCATTATCAAGCTGATAAATCAGTGTTACAGAGGAAGACCACTGATTTCTAATTCAGGGCTCAGATGTTATTCAGAGTGGTTTGATGGTTCATTGCAGAGAAACGTCCAGTCTCAGATTCCTTTACAATGGTGATGATTAGAAACAGGGTCCCAAAAGTCAACTGCGTAAAGTAATGTATTTTATCTGCTATCTAAAATGACCAGAGAAACGATCTTCTGTGTTTTTGACGATCATACAAACCCCATTTCCTAAAAGGCTGGGACACTGGGACACTTAAAATCTCTAATCTGGTAAATTATTTGAACCTTTACTGAACAGTCAAAAGGAGGAAGAAACGATTCGCACTGACGAACTTCATTTTATTTGGTGAACGTTTACAAATTTCAGAATAGTTGCCTGTAACACACGCCAAAAAATTTGGGACAGAGGCAAAGTAAGACTGAAAAGGTTTCTGGAAGGTTCCTCAGGTAGCAGGTTAACTGGTAACAGGTGTTTCAGGATTGGGATAAAAGGAACGTCCACCAAAGCAAACGGGTCACGTCTCACCACTGTGTGCCGATCTTCTATCAGTTTAAAAACAATGTGCCTCAGATAGCAGAGAATTTAGGTCTGTCACTGTCTACAGTTAATAATGTGAAGAATTCAGGGAGCCAGAAGAAATCTCAGACCATAAAGGTGAGAAACTGCTGCTGAACGTACAAGACCTTAGAACCCTGAGGCGGTACCGTGTTAGAACCGTGCTGCCACTGTGACGGACAGAGCCACGTGGGCTCGGGAGGTCTTTGAGAAAACATTGCCAAAACATTGACAGCGCCAGGCCTCATTCTGCACAAATTACAAAAGTGTGGCTTCGTAGACGCAGAGCACCTGCAGTCCAGATCTCCTACTGACAACGTCTGGAGCTTCATGACGAGGAGCGTCAGAAAATGGGACCTTGGACTGTTAAGAACGCTCAGGTCTTGTAAACAGCAAGAAATTCCCGTTATAAAAACTGCAACAATCAGTTTCTTCAGTTCTAAAACGATTAAGAAGTGTAATTAAAAGAAAAGCGGATGTAACTCATTGGTAAACTTGCCTCTGTCCAAACTTCTTTTGGAGTGTGTTGCAGGCATCAGTTTCTAAGTTTGTTTATTTTTACCAGATAGAATAAAGTTTTTCAGTGAAAACACTGAACATTTGCCTGTTAAAAAAGGTTCAAGTAAATGATCAAATTAGCGATTTTAGTTTTTATTACGTTTTTGAAAAGTGTCCCAACTTCTATGGAAATGAGGTTTGTAAAATACCTACAGATCCAAAAACAAATCTAATATTTTGCCTCATAACACCTGAGGAGTCCCTCTCCACCATGAGTAAATTTAAAAATAGGTTTAAGGCAAGAACGTTCTCTCAGAATGATCAGAAATGATGCCTTGTTTATCAAGCAGCTTATTCATAACATTCTGTGTGATAAGGTTCTGTGAGTGAGCTTTAAGAGGCCCTGAACAGAAATGGTGCACGGTTCTGACTGGGAATGATGACCTCTTTATTATTAATTGTGCAGAAATTGTATTTTTTAATAGGGAACATGTTGTTGGGAGTTCCTGATCCATTAGTAATTAATGTGTTCTCTTCAGCCGTTCCTATAATAATTGAGGAATTTTGTTGAAATATTTACCGTTGCTTACCCGGTTGTCGAGTGCCTTAAATTTCATATCATAACTTTAGCCAGTGTCAGTCAGAGGAGGAGAGTCTTGTTTCCAGTTTTTTCTTGGAACTTTGAGAACTTTTCCATCACACAGAACCCTGACTTCCTTCTCTAAATTTGCAGTTGCTTCACATAAAATTGAACTGAAAGCCAGATGATTCTGCTCAGATTAACTGTTTTGAGTGTGTAGCGTTGTGCAGGTTAATGGTAAAGAGTCTCTTCAGCAGGGGCTACAGGACAGATTCTAGTTCGACCCCCTTTAGGTTCCTAACTGCAGAGCCCTGGATGAGATCTAAAGCTCCTTTGACTTTGAAGCTCTTGCCTTGGTGCCGCTGTGCGTGTGATAGACCAGACCCCCACTTACACATCCTGCTTGTGCTGAACTGGTCAGAAAACACCAAAAATATTCACTAAGGTTCACTGCATCAGTTACATAAAGAGTCAAACTACCGTTCGGCCAATCGGGCCGTTAATGTGTTTAATTCCGTAAAATCCAAAGTCAAGCGAAAAAATGTATTTTGAAGACACACTGGTAAAGATACAAAAGAATCTCACTGGAAACCTGACAGCCAGGCTGGTGCCATCTGTTGCTGGTGTTTCTTTTGACGTCAGAGAGATTACATTCTGGAAATGTTTTCACTGTTGATCCCAAATGCTCCAAACCGAACGAGACCTTTGGTTTGGTGTTAGTCCAGTGCAAGGTGAGACATTAGCGCTGTGTGAGGTGAAGCTGATGGCGGAGTCAACCGCTTCACACTCCACTCCCAAAAAATCAGACTCCACAGTGAATCATTCATTAGAACTGATTCATTTCACTAAGCCAGTCAAATTCAAACTTCAAACTGAATCAGACTTTTCTGCAGCATCTACAGGAGGTTTATGGCTAAAGACTCCCATGAAAAACTGGATGATGAGATGTTTTGTTGGATAAATAGCTTGAGTGAATAAACTGACCGAATCCAACTCCCAGCTCATTCCATTCCATTACTTGCTGCTGCCTGACTCTCTCAGTCACATCAGCAGGGCTTTCTTCACAGTGGATCTGATTCAAAGTGATTTCCACCACTGGATCCAGTCACTTTTACTCTGTTCAAATTCCAATTTAGTCGCCTTCTACCTCTGTAGCAGTTTTATATAAAGGTTTAAACACAAATATGGCATTTTCTGTTCATTGTAGTGCACAGTTTCTATTTCTTTGGGTTCAGAATATTGAATATAACTGCCCCGCATACAGAGAGCGCGAGGCCAGTTGTGCTGTCTTGGACTTCCAGCCACGCTGCTGTGGTGGTGATGAGGAAGTTGCATGTATCAGTGGTTAAATTAGGACGTTGAAAAGAATCGTTTTGATGATCTGAACTCGATCGTCGTGGACGGGAGCCTTGTGTGCCGGAAGCGCCGTGTGTGGTGGCGTGCTGCTCGGGCCCCAGATGGCCCAGTTTAAACTCATGTATCACTCCAGCGAAATTATTCAGTGTTGAGCATGTCTGTGCAGTCATGGTGTTCTTTAGCGCCGTGACTCTCCGCCTCTGTTTAAAATCACACTGTGCTGCTGAGAGCGCTCTCTTCTCTGAAGCAGCTATGAAATATGCATCCAAACCATCGAGCCTCGCCGCATCCCGGCCCTACGCCCCAGAGAGAGACGAAGCCCAGCCCTCCAGGGTATAAATAACTTCCAAAAAGTGTTTCTGGACGTTTCTTGGCCTGGTGCACACAAGATCGCACAAATTCTTCCCGTCTGATCTCTCTCTCACTCTCCCTCTCCTTCTTACTGAGGTTATATTACACAGGGCCATAACTGACTATAACTGGGAATAACTGGAGTGAGTTTAACGCCGAGCCACAGAAAATCTCGTACAGTCAAATTATTGGTTAAATATTAAATATTAAAATGTAATATTAAATACGAATGGTTTTAGATAACCGGTGCTTTACTGAGTGATGTGAATATCATGTGAATTTGAATATATGTGAATTTGAATTTCTTAAATTCAAATAAACTGCTGGTTTGATTTTATATAAAATAATATAAATGTTGTAGTATAGCGCCTCACATCATTCTTTGCAGCTCATTAATTATCTCTTATTTTTCAATGGTTCTCTTTGTGGAAAGACGTTTTAGGAGTGGATTTTGCATGTTTTTTATATTCTAGCTGTAACGATGTTCTGCGTCTGTGTATGACTGTAATGGAACAGAGCGGGTTCTGACTGGTGGCTCTGTATAAAGGACACAGCCGTCCGAGGGGTCTGTTCACCGTTTGATTCTTCTGTTGGTAAATGTCTGATGAACTGGACCTCTGAACTGGCCAAATAACACCAGGCTCATGTTAAATAACATATGCCTAAAATTCAAATAAATCATTACAGCGACCATGGGATGACAGGTTAGATAACTTAATCCTCGCACTGTGCAGTAAATAAATTCCACTTTATACATTTTGTATAGTTATATTATAATACAATATGTAATTTTATTTAATTATTCAAATGCAAATGTTCATTTCGGCGAATGCAGCTGTTTAAATCAGAAAAGTAGATCAAATAACCATCCCCTATTATATTCCTGGTTTACAATCTAGTTTTGCCTGATCTGCAGGTTTGGGGTCACAATCAATGCCTCACGTCACAATCTTTTTTCAGTCCGTTCAGATTGTATAAACTTTCCATTTAGTTTTTATTGAAGCCACTGAAAGGTAAAACATGGTATGGCTTGTTGTCCATGCACACCTTCCCTTATTGAAATTGAACATATTCCTTAATTTTCATTACATCAAAGTTATTTTTAAAAAAAAGATCATGCTTGTTATGTTTATATTCGGACCTTACATGATCGTGTGTATCGACTGTATGATTTTAACAAGAAATTATTTATAGCCTGTAAACAAACCTGGACCAGCTAGAGCTACTAAAAACCATACCGAGAACTAAATCAGCTCACAGGTGTCTGATCAGAGGCCTGAGAGTGTTTATGTTCTCAGCTTTAACCAGCTTCTCTGTGCTCCATCTTCTCACATCGTCTTCCGTACTTTAATCAGTTACTGGAGAAAAGATTAGTCTCTAAAAGCACGTCAGTCTGTGTTCTTCAGCTCTCCTTTGTATTTTTAATGAAAACATGCTCACACCTTTTTATAGCCTGAGTGGTGCAACTGTCAGAGTTGTCCCGATCGTCGTCCGCGGTTAAGAATCCACCACAGCTTGTGCAGTCACGTCAAACACATGATAACTTTAGGAGGTCTTCACAAATTTTTAGACATATACATTTTTTTAAAAAGAGGTGATGTTGATATGTTTAGACACAGAAAAGGCATTTGATTCTGTGAGATGGAAATTCATATTTTATGTCAAGGGAAAGTTTCATCAGAACTTTAGCATCTCTTTATAACAGCCCAGTAGCTGGATTGAAAATTAACGGTGAACTCACTGATCATTTCCTGCTTGAGAGATTCACCAGACAAGGCTGCCCATTAAGTCCACACCTTTTTGCAATCTTTATAGAACCACGGGCACAGTGGATAAGGCAGAATAGTAATAGTAAAGGTATAAAACTGAAAACAGAAGAACATAAATTGGCCCTTTTTGCTGATGACGTTCTGGTATATCTCTCCAACCCAACAAATTCACTGCATGCGTTGATGTCAGTGTTGGACGAATATGGGGATTTGTCAGGGTATAAAGTTAACCAGCAAAAAACCCAGATACATTACAACCCGCCTCAGTACCTCCTAGATTTATACCAATTTCAAGCAATAACCACTGAGAAACCTGAACAATATTTTAATGAATGGGACACACTTCTATCTAGATTTATTTGGGCTGGGAAAAAACCAAGAGTACAATATAAAAGTTTACAGCTACCAAAAGACGGAGGGGGGGGCTAGCTATAGATCAAGATGGAAGGAGATAGAATTCTCAATGGGGAGATAGAATTCTCATCATGCAGATAATCCATGGATCATCATCTTAAGAAAAGACTGGAGTTTTTAAATGGTTTGCCTACGACTCTGACTTCAAACCCAATAAATATGATAAGAGGTTTGTTGAATGGAATGAAAAAGGTCTCACAGCTAGCTGCACACTCGTAAATCGAGGTAGGATATTGAGCTTTCAGGAGCTAAAGAATAAATTCAGTGTACAGAATGTGGATCATTTTAGACATCTACAAATTAGAGACTACATTAGCAAAAAAATAATAATAGAAGATAATGCAAGGGGCAGAGAAATACTGGATATTTTTCGAAAGGCTTACGAAGATGCTAATCTCTAGAGAATTATTTTTATATTGTACTTCGCACTTCAAACCCTAAAGGAATTGTAATGACACAGGAAGAATGGGTCAGACAGCAATGGCTGACAACTAGTTCCACTTCCTGGAGAATTTTTAGCTGGAAAAACGTTCAGCACTCCTGCTCAGAAATCATACTGCTCCGATCAGACTGTTGGTGGTCCTGCGGAAGCACTATGGCAAACCACCGTCACGTTTTGGAACTGTCCACTATTAGTCCGATTTTGGAGGAAAATCCATGGTATCCTGGAATCTGTCTTTAGGAAAAAAAATAACTTGGACTTCAGGATAATGTATCTTTGCGATCTGGAGGAGCCTAAATGGACAAAACGAGATAAATACTTGTTGAGAATATTATTAGTCACATGTAAAAAGTATTTGACCAGGAAATGGGGCAAGAAGGATTTGCTAACGGTAAACGAGTGGATTGATTTAATTTATGACATATAGACATTGGAGAGAATTACAGTTACACTAAAATCTTTAATTGATGTTTTTAAAAGAAATTGGTCAATTTGGCTCCGCTATGTATCAGTAGTAAGGCCCAATTTTGTATAAATAACGTGATTACCATTCATCCCCCTATGCAGAATTAATGCCAGAATATTTATATAAAATGTGGGACGACTTGTCTTTTTTGAGCATGTGTTAAGAACGTAGTTTTAGTTTTATTTTTGGTCCATCATTGTTCTAGATACTAGTTGAATACTGCAGTGATGAATTTGACATATATTTTTGATATATGTATTTATCCAGACAGCATAGCTGTCCTCCCCACTCTGGGTGTGTATGGTGACCCTCCCTCTCCCCTGCTGGTCAGTTTCTCCTCCAGGCAGGTTAAGCTGTTGTGTGAAAAGAGTTAGAGAAGATAATGTGTATAATGTCTGTTATATTGTCTATATACTGTTTATATGGTCTATATACAGTAACCCCCAGTTTTACGCGGATCTGGAGTCGCCAATTCAGTCACATGGATTTTTTCTGCGAACCTAACTGATCGTTTTAAGCGGAAATCTCCACAATAACGCGAACCTGCAAAGATTCTCCACTTTTTTCACAGCAATATATTTTTTTAATAATCTTTTACGCATTTTACTAATAAATTATTAAGAAAAATGTATTAATTTTGTAACATAAATATTAACGTAAATTCAGCTACATTTCCATATAAAATATAACTGTATAAATGTTTTTGTACTGGTTCCAGTGCATGGCGCTAGATTTTTTAAAGATGGACGCGCTCCAGCTGTCACGGTTTCTGGCGAATAACTCGTGATCTAGGGGAGCTAAAATTGCAAATGAGGGCTCATTGGAAAGGTCTCCTGGAGATGTATCTGACTGTGAAGTTTGAAGTGTCTGGGTGGTGGCGCCGCGGAACTATGCCGCTCGGAACGTCGGGACAAAAGTATTGGGACAGCGCGCTGGCAAGGCGAGCGGTTTTCGGGGGAATAATAGATGGCCGCCGTGCATCGGACAGCCGGTCTTTTCCAGAACGCACAGATTGCCAGTCGCCCCTTTGTCCTTCTTAAAGTCCAGTAGTTTTATTACTGTAAATTAAATTAAAAGAGGCTGTTTAGCTCAGTCACCGTCCAATGTCTGCTTTAACCGGTGGGTCTCTACAGTACAGTCCTCCTGAAGAACCCTGAATAAGACGTTCTGCTGAGGAACAGTAAATTATTGTTGCAAAAATTATTGGTGATTACATTTTACTGCATTTTTATTACTAAAAATTACACTCATTTATTACTGTATTTACCTGTTTATACCAAAGAAAACGACAGCGCATACCAAAGAAAATGTGCATGAATTACAGCACAGTCTGTATGGGCTCACCTTTATATTTTCGTTAAGGGTAATGTATTAAACGGAGTTTAAAATGAAATTAAAGTGTTTTGGGAGCAAATTTGGGGCATATTTAGGGTTTACACTATAAAATATGCAGTTTTAGGCTTTTTTTTTTTTAAACCAAAACACAACAACGCGGTTTTTCACTATAAGCGGGTTCTCTTGGAACGTAACCCCCGCGAAAAGCGAGGGATTACTGTACTGGTTAAATTGTCTATATTGGTCATACTTTTTGCAAAAAAAAAAAACGTTGCACATTATATTTTACCTATATTTCTATATGATGCACAGAGAGTGGTATGGGCGGGGGAGCGGGAACAGAACACAGACGCTGAGTCGTCTGCTTGTTTGTTTTGGCAGAAATCCGCGAGGCCTTCAGGGTCCTGGACCGCGATGGAAATGGCTTCATCTCCAAACAGGAGCTCGGCATGGCCATGCGCTCTCTGGGGTACATGCCCAGCGAAGTGGAGCTCGCCATCATCATGCAGAGACTGGATATGGACGGTGGGTACACACACACGCACACACACACACACACTTACGCACTTACACACACACACACACATACACACACACACACACACAGACACACTTACACACACACACACATACACACACACACACACAGACACACTTACAC
>JBBPCX010068526.1:0-12153 GCA_037974365.1 Hydrocynus forskahlii
GGGACACAGTCATACTGGAATAGAAAAGGTTCTTCCCCAAACTGTGTCCACAAAGTTGGAAGCATGGCGTTGTCCAAGATGTCTTGGTCTTCTGAAGCATTAAGATTGTCCTTCACTGGAAGTAAGGGGCCTAGCCCAAACCCTGAAAAATACACATAGTGTGTATATTTATATCCTTGGTTTTGTGCTTTGTGTTTGACAGTCAGCCATGATATTTCTGTTTGTACCTACATGTTTATAGCTCTGTGTTTTCCCCTGCTTGTGCTTCCTCATTTTATTTTCAAGCTGCTGGTAATCAGTCTCATATGAATTGTGTTTATTTTGTTTCGTGCTTTGTTTTATGTAACAAAAATCAGTGTCTCCACGCACATCTGCCTCTAGTTCTCTGTACGTCTCATCACATCCATACAGCGCATATATGGAAATTAAGCAGCATAAACAGCATATTTTTTTGATTCCATATGTATATCTGCCCTTTTAGCATAGATGCAGGTTTAACGAGTGTGGAGATGGAATATACCCCTCAGTATCAGGTGAAGGATGAAGGATGAATCCCAGCAATAACTTGCTCTCAACACAGCAAGAAGGTCCTGGGATTGGTTCCTGGCTAGGGATCCTTTCTATGTGGAGTTTGATTCCTTGAATGTAATATATTTACATGAGAAACATTCAAATCTGCCTGTCTGACTTTTTTCTGTTTGTTTTGATTCTAAAGCGAATTTTCATTGTAACTAAAAAAAAATCACCTCTTCCATTTGCAAACACAAGTGACGCTGGAAAAAATCTCATCTTCTGCTTACAAACAGAAATATTGTATTGAAAGAACAGTTTCTCCACTTGAGAGAAACAAATAACATAAATTATCATCTGACTGTGCTTTTATGGGTGATAATGCCATCTTTTTTTTTTCTTCTAAAAATCTACTGCATGAATCATAAAACATTATTTAGACTGGATTACACAAGCGTGATAAGCATGTGATGGGCACTAAAATGCCCATGAAACTGTAATCGTGGATCACTGCCACAGTTTATGCGTAAACCGGTTCTCATTAAAGAGTGTTGATCTGTAATAGGCTCCCTTCAGTCTGCGTAAAATTACATTAATCAGCATACGAAAGAAAACTGAAAAAAAGAGCCTCGCACAATATAACAGATAACAGATAACAATCCTAGTTTAATGGTTCTCCACCTGTCTGTGTGAGTGTCTGCCAGCTTCTCTGGTTTCCTCCCACAGTCCAAAGACTGTACATCAGATGAACTCAGGGCTCTACATTTTCCACATGTGTGAATGTGTTTGTCTGTGTGTCTCTCCGGCAATCTGTCCGAGGTCTTTCTCCACCTTTCGCCCTATGGGATAGGCTCCAGCACTCCCTGCAACTCTGGCTATAAGGATAAGAGGCCCAGAGGCTCATGGATAATGCAGTCTGTATACCAAAGATGTTAAAAAGTGAGGTAAACTGAGGAGGTTACCCATGATACTGTAAAACCTTGCCAGTTTGTTACCTAGTTCTGGCCTGGATTAAAAACACCAGTGCTCCTGCCTGCTTTATCATTGATAGTTAACTATAGTTTAGTAGGTCTAGCACATTTATTTACTTTGTTAAACCCAGAAAATAAGGTATCTTTGTGTCTGCATGGCACCTTTGTATGTCTTACTAGGCTTGCACCAGAGAGTATGGTTTCACACTCCATGTGCCTGGCTGGCATTACCAACCAGTTAAGTGTCACTCCAATGCATTCGATTTGTGAAGTGGCAATAGATAAAATGCCATCCTATCTCTGTCTGGCCCTGTGGCACATTTCCCAAAGCACAATGTGAATCAAGAATATTATTAATTTAAGCTTGAATCAGAATCAGACAGACTTTATTGATCCAGAAGGAAATTGCTTATATTACGACTGCACAGAGACAAGAACAATATAAAATACAAATTCTAAGTAAATCCAATAAAAAATCTGTAGAAAAACCTCAATATGAAATACATTATGCTCTATATACAAATGCTGGGGTATACATACTATAGATAAGTAACTTACAGTTAAGTGAATTACTAACAACACAAATGGTGATGCGAGTTATTGCACATAACAGAGATCAGTAGTATCTAAGTAATACTGAGCTAAGTAGTGATATTCACATGGTAAGGTTATTGCACGTAATGAAATAATTTAGCACACAATAAGATAACTTCATATGATATTGCACATGTAGGACTACTGCACATAATAAGGTATTGCACATAATGATTTTTTAACATCCTATAAGAACACTGCACATTATGGCACATGGTGGTCTTTTGCACACCATAATAAGAGAATAATGCACACAGTGATACACATAATGATAATGAATTAACTGCCATAAGAAATTTCACAACAATGTAGCATCATGCTACTGCACAGACTGTGTGACAGAGGGAGGAGTTGACTGAACTTTCGTATACAGGCTAGTAATATTGTATTTAATAAATATAGCAATGTTGAAGGGCATGTAATGATGCCTGAGCTCCTATTGCTGATGTTTATAAAGTTAATAGGTGAAGTCAGCCAGGTAAATACAGTTACAGCACTGTTATGTGGCTGCAGTATAACTGTGAATGATCCTGGTGAGAGAAAGATTGAGCACAGTTAGTTTCAATATAGTTACAGTAATGTGAATTGTAGAGAATGTTTTGCATACTGAATAGTCACATGATTCTTAATGTAACATAATTACAGTTAGCATAAAACACATCAGATGATGGGTTTGGTTTTGAAATGACACCTTTGTAACTGATTTTCAGCCAACAGCTGTTTCGTCCTGCTCATAAATGTTGACGTTATAAATGGTGCTGTAGCCCTGACTCCCTTTTGAATGAGGCACAGTACGGAAAATTGATAGATGTCATTTACATATTTTGCTCATAAAGGCACATTAAGAAAACCAGCCTGATTCATTCTGAATGATGAACAGAGGCAGGAAAATGTCTCGCCATCCATCCACACATCCAGCATCTAAGACACTTATCCTAACCAGGGTCGTATGGGGTATGCTGGAGCCTATCCCAAAGACACCACAGACAGCTTGTCAGTCCATTGCAGGGAAAATGACCGTGTCCGTTTTAATTGAGACTGGTTAGGTACATAAACCCACACAGACTTCTAGAAAAATTAAATACACGTGTAAAATATGGTCAATTTAAGCATCACCCAACATCAGAAATGGTTGCCAGAGCTGCACACTGAACCCCTTCTAATGCTGCAGGTGGATTGAGTACAAGGCTAATGTGACCTCAGGTTTTCTGCTGTGCTTGAAACAAAGCTGATTCTGTGAAGCTTCCCATTAGCTGACAGTCATTAACACGTTCTCATTTTTTCACAAACTGAGGAAGATTGTAGCAGCATCACTAATAAGGAACTCTAAAGGATTTGCCATAAAAAGGAATACTTTACACAGTGGCTATGAATAGTTCAATAAAGCTGAATAAGTGGCTTAGGCTTTACACATGTGGATGTGCGTGCGTGTGTGTGTGTGTGTGTGTGTGTGGGGGGAGAAGGGGTGTATGTGTGTTACAGTGCAGACAAGCAGCCCCTTACTGTGGCAATTAACACTTAACGAGATGTGATAATTAGCGTGTTTGAATAGCCTCCTTTCCACTGTGCGTTTCCTTTCTCATCTCTCTCCGTGAGTTATGGCTCTATAGGGACACCAGTGACCACTGCCCTCTCGGCCAAACCCTGCCTGACCGAACGGTGCAGGCAATTAACTCGAGAGGACCCATACATCTCTGCCTGGCCAAACCAAGAGCACTTAATCATGTGATCAAGTACTACAGAAAAACATAATCTAGGCTTAGCACAATGGCCTTCCTGTTTTGCCTTTGAGCAAGAGCTGCATTTTGGAATTTGTTTTGAAAAACCGGAATAACATGCATAGGCTTTAGCATTTACACCAAGATACACTATATGGACAAAAGTATTGGGACACGCCAAGTATTGGGCTGGACCCCTTACTTCCAGTGAAGGACAATCTTAATGCTTCAGCAGACCAAGACATTTTGGACAACATCATACTTCCAACTTTGTGGACACAGTTTGGGGAAGAACCTTTTCTATTCCAGCATGACTGTGTCCCAGTGCACAAAGCGAGCTCCATAAAGACATGGTTGGATGAGTTCAGTGTGGAGGAACTTGACTGGCCCACACAGAGTCCTGACCTCAACCCCATCCAGCACCTTTGGGATGAACTGAAACAGAGATTGTGAGCCAGACCTTCTCGTCCAACATCAGTGTCTGAACTCATAAATGCTCTGCAGAATGAATGGACACAAATTCCCTCAGAAACTCCAAAATTTTGTGGAAAGTCTTCCAAGAAGAGTGGAAGCTGTTACAGCTGCAAATGGGGGACCATCTCCATATTAAAGTCTATGTATTTGAATGCAGTGTCATTAAAGTCCCTGTTGGTGCAATGGAGTCCAAATGCCTTTTTTCCATATAGTGTAGCCCAGTTTATCATTTTAAATTTCACTTTTCAGGAATTTTGTTGGCAAATCATCCGCACCGCCTTTGTGATAATCTACATTGCTCATGTTAGAATTTATCATTAACAACTACCTACAAAACTACAAACCAACTTAAGGCTACCATAACTTACTAGACTCTGGCAACTATTTTCTAGCTAACGCTAAAGCTTCAGCCCACCTGGGATGGAAAATCCAATCACATTTTGGGTTCCAAAATCTTTCTTTAGCGTCCCCTTTAACCCACTGATGACACCAACACTAGAATCCCTACCTTGAAACATCACAGCATCTTTTTGAGCACATTATTAGACATTTCAACTCATTGGGCACCTCAATAGACAGATCAACTGGAAGCTCAGTTACTGGAAAACTGCAGATTCATCGATGGGGGCAGGAGGCTTTATACACATCCATAGATGACTGAGGCATCTCCAGGGACTAAACTCTTCATCAAAGCTTATCATTGTAATTTCACACATATTCAAAATGCATTTTCATATTTTGAAATGTAATACATTTACATTAGAAACAAAAGTCTGCCTGTCTGAATTCCTTCTGCTTGTTTCGATTCCAAGACAAATTTTAATTGTAACTAAACACCACCTCTTCCATTTGCAAGCACAAATGAGGCTGGAAATTGGCATTCTTACAAACAGAAATGTTGTATTGAAAGAAAATTTAAATAACCTTTCACAGTTTCTCCACTTGAGAGGAAACAAGTAAGATTAATGTGCCTGTGCATTTGTAGGTGGTAATGGCAACTTGTAATGTGTTTTTATTATTATATTTTGTAATCCACTGCATTAAACAGAAAAGAAAAAACATATTTAGACCAGATTACGCAAGTCTGACAAGCATGTGATGGGCACTAAAATGCACAAGGCTGTAATTGTGGATCACTGTCACAGTTTATGTGCACAGTAAACCATTTCTCATTAAAAATGTTGATCTGGAATAGGCTCCCTTCAGTCAGTGCGAAAAACAATATTTATTTGAGTATGAAAGTAAAAAAAAAAAAAAGATCCTAGATCAGCACTCTGCCACCAAGAAGGCATATGTCAAGCTGGGTATGGTTACTGTTACTGCGAATGAGGCTCCATGATGAATGTAGCGTCTCCTAATGAGGTGGCGGTCAACCTTATCCGTTACTGACACATTCCTCAGTTTTATGAGCGATTACACTAACTCTCCTCATTTATGCTTCTAAAAAAAGGGGAAGCTCGCTCTCAAGGCCTTGCATGATGCAAGGCCCATCCCTTTCCCTCATTTGCAGAGCATCATTTTGATTTGGCCTCATCATCACCCTGTCTTGATGGAAGACCTGTTTCATTGAGATGTGCATGAAGAAAAGGTCAGAGAACAGATCAGGGAATATGTATAATGACACACAGAGTGTTACCACAACTTGATGTATGCAAGATAAAAAAGATGAAAGTAAAATCATAAAATATAGCACACTACAGTTAATATACTCAATTTTCTCCGCAGAACCAATATGGTCAATCAGCCAAGACATATTTGGTGTCTGAAGTTCTCCTCTTTAGTTTTGCACTGGAGGTACAAGGCTAATGTAGCTAACAACTAATGGGACCCTAGGAAGGTATTGTGCAGACTGCATGCCTCAACTATCTCACACAAATGAAACCACTTCACATTATGGAATCTTAAAAATACCTGCTTACGTGGTTTCTGACACTGTTATCTGTTATATAATGCTAAAAAATACACCGTACAGCGACCACCATGGTGCCAGCAATCTTAAGCCTGCACTTTTGTCCATGGTTATAGATATTCGTATATCACATAGCATCAGAAACCACATAAACAAGTCCATTTGAGATTTCAACGTGGCTTGAGGCAAATATGCATAAACATTTTAGGCCTCGATGCTAACATGTGCCTACTGGCTTCTATTGCTACTGAGCTAGTTTAGCCTTGTCGCTCCAAGAGCTAAACTTTACACACTAAACATGTCTCGGCTAATCACATTCAAGCTTTGCTCGAACGGACTCTTCAGCATAGCTCAGCCATGCTTAAGTTTAGAAACTGGAATTAGCATATTGTGCAAGAAGCATGTGGGCCGTGGGGCGCCTTAAGCGATCGTTGTCTTCCACAGGCAAAGCAAAACAACCAGCAAAAGAAGACACACAGTGGACTAACACTTCACTTGCTCTGAAGTGACTTCTAGACTTCAATGGGGTGTGAGGCCTGTCATTACTCCTGAATAATTCCTCGTCCGCATGAAAAATGCATATGCTGCGTGTTTGGCGTGGCTTAGGATCATGGTTGCTTTTGAGTCAGCAGCCCAACACACACAGCCCAAAGGCCCACCGCTCTCCAATTAGCCATCCTCAGCTGAGTCTGGAAGTGACACGCACAGCAGCGCAAACCTCCTGGAACCTGCGTATGATGTGGCCCGCTGATTCTGTTTGACAGTTTTGCTCCGTTCTGTGACTCGGCGCTTTTTGAACCAGGTCGGTGCCTCGCCTGTTCTTTCTTTCTCTCTCTCTCTCTCTCTCTCTCTCCCTCTCTCTGTTGCTCGGTCTCTCTTTCTCCATCTCTCTCTCTCTCTCTCTCTCTCTTTCTCTCTCTCTCTCTCCCTCTCTCTCTTGCTCGCTCTCTCTTTCTCCATCTCTCTCTCTCTCTCTCTCTTTCTCTCTCTCTTGCTCGCTCTCTCTTTCTCCATCTCTCTCTCTCTCTCTCTCCCTCTCTCTCTTGCTCGCTCTCTCTTTCTCTATCTCTCTCTCTCTCTCTCTATCTCTCTCTCCCTCTCTCTCTCTCTCTCTCTCTCTCTCTCAGGCTCAGGGGCTGCGCGACGCAGTTTTTCGGCGTTTATTCTGCCGCGATGCCTCCACGGCGCCGTATCAAAAGGAAGCGAGTGGAATGAAATGGGCTTTCTCAGGCACTCACCCACACACATCAAGGTGACACACACAGGCACAAGGGTGTTGCATAAGATCCGCCGTTCCGTGTGTAGACTAAATGAGTTTCTTTCCCCCTCCCCAAAGTGGTATATCAACTGCAAAATTACTTCCCATGTTTGACAAAAAAGGACCGCCGGTGGAATAGAACGTTCGTCATTCAGGACTTCATAAACTTGCAGAGAAAGCTGTGTTTCAAACAACGAAAGACATTCAACATGTGGCGAAAGAGGCTAGCTGTTTGACCTTGAAGTATTCTTATGTGAAAACTCTTGAATAACTATTAAAGATGTTATGCCTGAAACTTTTTTTTTTTTCAATCTAGCAACTGTATCTTGCTCCAAAAGACTCATTGTCACTGTAGCGTAAAAGGCAGGAAGCCTATTGCAAAAGTTTGTATTGAATAAACAGAAGTACATACACAAATATGTGCTCATAAAATATACACATATACACTATATAGACGAAAGTATCGGGACGCCTTACCATTACAAGAAAAAGGGACTTTAAAGAGATTGCGTTTAAATACATTAACTTTAATATGGAGTTGATCCCCCTTGGCTGCTATAACAGCTTCCACTCTTCTTGGAAGGCTTTCCACAAGATTTTGGAGTTTCTCTGGGAATTTGTGTCCTCTGTAGAGCATTTATGAGGTCAGACATTGATGTTGGATGAGAAGGTCTGACTAACAATCTCCGTTCCAGTTCATCCCAAAGGTGTCGGATGGGGTTGAGGTCGGGGCTCTGTGTTGACCAGTCAAGTTCTTCCACACTGAACTCATCCAGCCACGTCTTTATGGAGCTCGCTTTGTGTACTGGGACACAGTCATGCTGGAATAGAAAAGGTTCTTCCCAAAACTGGGTCCACAGAGTTGGAAGCATGCTGTTGTCCAAAATGTCTTGGTCTGCTGAAGCATTAAGATTGTCCTTCACTGGAAGTAAGGGGTGTAGCCCAAACCCTGAAGAGCGGGTGTGTCCCAATTCTTTTGGCCATATAGTGTTTATAGGCGCCCTATCTTAGTGTATAATGCATATCAAGCAGGCCATGTGTCTGTGGGTGGGCAGAACATCTGAGACATGAGATGATGTGACACACACTTCCAACACACACACAACTGCGTTGGGAAGTCGTGTGATATATCTGAGCGGCATGTTTTTCAATATGCTTATGTTATTCATTATTCAACATCAACAGTACCTTTACTCTAAGCTGCCGGAAGTACTTTTTAGCAGCAGAAATGAATGACTTCTCTTTGAAACAATGTTGGGGGCTCCCTGGCTTGCCTTTTTGTTTATGTGCTGATGTTATTGCGAATAACACCATGCTTGTGTTGATCTACAAACACAGCCCTGAAATTATTTGCAATAACACACTCCTTTGTTTGATTTATTGCTTAAGCAACGTATAGCTCTTGTGGCTTATTGCTTTATTCAGACTACTCACATGGGAGGAGCTCTGAACCACATTTCAAGGTCATTCAAGCCATGATAACAGAGACTTGGTGAAGAACCATAGCCTCATTCTGTGCCTGGCCCAAAGCTTTATTGATGAGTAATGTGGAGCCCCGAGCAAGTGTCAGACTGGAGAGGTTTAATATAATCAATGATCCGATCCTTCAGAAGGGTAGTATGATCAAGCTAGGGGAGCCCAGTGCAATTTATAATTCATCACTAACACTAGTTTTCTAACTCTTGAAGCTAAGTCATGGTGAACAGGGTCTGGTCCTCCAGGGAGCCGTACAGTAGAAGTGTGCATGTGCTCATTCATGAAGCATACGTTCAAGGAGAATATACTACAAGCACTCCTACAAGCACTGACCTCTATTATTAAAAGACATAATAATGCCTTTGCTTCAGTCTAATTACTCAGCATTCATTCTCGTGTGTGTGTGTGTGTGGAGGGAGGGGTTAGTGTGTGTCCGAATCAGATGAGACCCTTTCCATGCACATTTTATGGACAAAAGTATTGGGACGCCGGACAATTACACTGACAGTGACTGCACTGACATTGCATTCAAATTCATAGACGTTAATATGGAGTCGGTCCCCCTTTGCAGCTAGAACAGCCCCCACTCTTCTTGGAAGGCTTTCCACAATATTGGAAACAGAAAAGGAATAGCAAAGGTTCTTCCCCAAACTGTGTCCACAAAGTTGGAAGCATGGCGTTGTCCAAAATATCTTGGCCTGGCCCCAAACCCTGAAAAACAGGTTTGTCCCATGTGCCAAGTTTGGGTCTCATTTAAAATGAGGCCTCTCACAGCCCATCTTCTTTTTTTTAAAATAGATTTTACATTGCATTTCACCCTGCTTTCCCTTCTCTCTTTATTATTGCTCCCTACTTTCATTGCCTTTAAGCAGTGTTTAATCTGGGACTCCTTCTTACTCTCATGCACTGAGGTCCACACTTGTGAGAAAATGGGAAATTAACAGCAAATTGATTCAGAAAAGTACGGATTAGTTCAGCCAGAAGGACATTTATATTTCATTTGTCAGCTCAGAAATATTTTCTGTGCAGTATCTAAAATGTTATTTGTAGAGAGGTATTGATGTTAACGTCTTGCTGTAGGTTCAGAACAATATAGCACGAGAACAGCGTAGAACGGAAAGATTATCTCGGCTAAAGTTTTGGAATTTAATTTGAAAGCATTGTTTGATGAATCAGTTCATTAAAGGTGGATTTAAACTTAGTTTTAGACATCTGATTACTTTCTGGTTCTGATTCTTATAGCATATTATTGATATTGTTTTATACTTAATTTGTGAGTGATCTAATGACAAATTAGGGCTCGGCTTGGGTTCAGACACAAAACATGATGCTGTGTGTCTGGTGGGGTCTGGTGGACTCTGTCATAAAGTTATGGGGCTGTATTGAGATTCAGACTAAATGATACGGCCTTATTTAAGCTCTAATTTGTGTGTGTGTGTGTGTGTATGTGTGTGTGTGTGTGTGTGTGTGTCTTTGTGTGTTAAGGATAGATGTATCCAATTAGTGCCCTACACATAAAAAATGACAAAATCGGTTAAAGAAATGGGAAATGAAAGTAATTTGCTTGTGTAATTGTTATTGTTAGGTCTCAAACAAGGCACGCCACTGGCATCTAATGTTCACCTAAATGTTTACATTACAGCACCTTTTAATAATTAAAAAATTATGAATAATGAATACATGATGTTGCAGGTTGCAAAGGACCAATTTGAAAGCAGTTATCATAGATGAGCTGCATTCTGAATGTGAGGGAGATGGATAGTCAGGACTTGCTGGAGGATTACTAGTGAAATGGGATTTATGAATTACAGGTGCATAGTTGTGTCAGTATATAAGCCAGTATTGATTTTAGGGGCCTTGGTTACTTTGGGCCCCTCTGTGCCATGGAACCCAATGTTATTTCCCCCCTTCCTAACCCCCATATTACTAAAGCCACTGATGCTGCAAATGCACAGTATGGACAAAAGTATCGGTACATATCTGTTTGGGCTAGGCCCCTTACTTCCAGTGAAGGGCAATCTTAATACTTCAACGCCATGCTTCCAACTTTGTGGACATAGTTAGGGGAAGAACCTTTTCTATTCCTGCATGACTGCGCTCCAGTGAACAAAGCGAGCTCCATAAAGACACGGCTGGAGGAGTTCAGTGTGGAAGAACTTGACTGGTCCACACAGAGTCCTGACCTTAACCCCATCCAGCACCTTTGGGACGAACTGGAACGGAGATTGTGATCCAGGCCTTCTCGTCCAACATCAGTGTCTGACCTCATAAATGCTCTACGGAAGACACAAATTCCCACAGAAACTCCAAAATCTTGTGGAAAGCCTTCCAAGAAGAGTGGAAGCTGTTATGGCTGCAAAGGAGGACCGACTCCATATTAAAGTTAATGTATTTGAATGCAATGTCATTAATGTCCCTATTGGTGTAATGCTCAGGTGTCCCGATACTTTTGTCCATATAATGTATGTGCACTGCTCTCTAGATTACTAATTTCACCTGTAAGTGATTCATCATAAAGGCCACTCTACAAGGCACTGCATTTGTCCCTTTGCATATATGTTGCAGTTAAAGGACATGTTTTATTGCATGCTACTCGACTAAAAGGGCAATGGAAGACCATTTATTTCATTGTGCCTCATTATGTGAACTCTTTGGTCCATTTTTAAACGTTCCATTACAAGGTAATGCACTGGTCCATTTGTGTACATTGAAACTGAGGATGGGCCTAGTCGTGTTTAATGGGATGGTTGGTTTACCCAACTTTGCCCCGATCTCACATGTCAGTCAGCCACGTTTGGCATCTGATTTTTGCTTCTTTAGCTTTTAAATGGAACTACGATGCTAAAATGATAAGAAGAAATGGAGGAATCTGAAGCTTACAGCAACCAATTAGCATCATGCAAACTGCATGGCTAACTCTGACTGGCTGAGCAATGTCAGACTTGCTAATGTATTACCAAACACAGTACGATATTCTTATCTACCATATGAAAAAGGACAAAAGTATAAGCTTATCTGAGGCCAGAATATGTCCATTTTTTATGAGAGTGTGCTATACAGGGTCCGAAACCACATAAGCAAGCCCACTGGAGATTAATTAACGACTTGACATGGTTTGAGGCAGGTTTGATGATGTAGGCATACAGTTAGCACAGTGTTAAGTAGCATATATACAGGGAGTGCAGAATTATTAGGCAAGTTGTATTTTTGAGGAATAATCTTATTATTGAACAACAACCATGT
>JBBPCX010068527.1:0-12153 GCA_037974365.1 Hydrocynus forskahlii
TGTGTGTGTGTGTGTGTGTGTGTGTGTGTGTGTGTGTGTGTGTGTGTGTATGTGTGTGTGTGTGTGTGAAGTGCATGCCACGTGTAGCTACTCTTCTGTTAGAGGATTAACTTTGCTGATTTTAACAGCCTGAATACGACGCATTCACCTGTCGGCGTGACACGCCCACTTTCTCTCCTTTATGTGACTGAGATCAGAGATTCCACTAGTACCGGGCGGTCGATCCGGGCGGGCGCCCCCGTTAGCCTGATGCTATTTACATGTGATGATGAAATATGGCTTGTATGCCATTGCTGTCACCACAGGCATCATCTTTGGCCTCCTCAAAAATATGTCATACAGAGTTGTTCTCTTTGGCCCACATGTAAAACTGTAGTGTTAGTAAGGTAAAGGAGCACTCGCTGGTTTGCACTGTCTGTATCGAACAGTCTCGGGGAGTAATTGAGAAATTTGTCTTCTCACACAACATGAAACTTATTCAAGTCACATTTACAATAGAAGCGAATGGTCAAGTGCTACGATAGTTATGCAGGGACAGTTAGTCCCTTGTTAGTAGTGGATTTTGCCACAGACCAGTACCAAAAGTTGAATTAATTGTTCCCAGATGCGTATTCTCGTAGCAAGAGCATACGTGGGCCTCTGAGACTAGTGTAATAGGTGCATTGGCAAGTGTGTTTATTTTATCTGTTCTTTGCAAAATCACTGTATCCTTACTGACTGTATGCTACAGATGTGACAGAGACATACAAAACCCCCAAAAAACAGTTGAAATATTGTGTTTTAAGTCACAGTCACTGGTTTAAAACACGTTATCAAGTATTTGTGTCAATCCTCAAGATCTGTGTCCTGCATGTATTCTTGTTCTTTTGTCCTCAGGGTTACAAATATGGATGCATGTGGCTCTTGAAACAATAAAAAGTGTCTCTCTTGAAGGATAAGATATTTTGTGCAGCATCAAGACAGTGGGTCTACGACGACTGCTAGGTTTAAAACGTGGTCTCAGTCTTATGCCTATGTGTGTGTGTGTGCGTGGAGGGAATACTCACATAGCTCACTCACGACTTTGCAGCATGTGAGGCACCCAGACTCTGAGGGACGGAAAATATTTTCCTGCCCCAGAGCCAGGGACAGTGAGTGTGGCTGTGTGTGTGTGTGCACATCTGTAAATGACATTACTTACACAGATGTATGTATAGATGGGTGTATACACACACACACACACACACATAGACTGATCAGACATAACAGCAATACTACCTGCCTAATATTGTTTAGGTGCTGCCAAAACAGCTTGAGGCATAGACTCTGAAAGACCTCTGAAGGTGTGCTGTGGTTTCTGGCACCAAGACTTTAGCTGCAGATCTTTTCAATCCTGCGAGTTGCAAGGTGGAGCCACCTTGGATCAGACAGTTTGTCCAGCACATCCCACAGATATTTTATCTTATTAGGATCTGGGTATTACGAAAATCAAGTCAACACTTTGAACTCTTTTATCAGCAAACTGATAAAAGAGGGCCCTGCCATTAATCTGTAAAAGAGGGCCCTGCCATTAATCTGTAAAAGAGGGCCCTGCCATTAATCTGTAAGAGGGCCCTGCCATTAAGCTATACTGTTGCCATGAAGGGGTCTGCAACACTTTTGGTAGATGTTACGTGTCGAAGTATGAACGCGAGGACTCAATGTTTTTTTAGCAGATCACTGCTGAGAACATCACACTGCCTCCACCAGCTTGCCTTCTTACCACAGTGCATCCTGGTACCATTTCTTCCACAGGTAAGAAACACACACACACACACACACTAAGCTGGCTTCATAATGTAAAACAAAGCTGATTCATCAGACAAGGCCACCTTCTTCCATTGCTCCATGGTCCAGTTCACATGCCCTTTACTCATTGTAGGTCCTGTTGGTAGTTGGCCCTACTTAGAGTCTCAAGTTTTTACACTTGCCCATTTTTCCTGCTTCTAATACATCAAATTCATAAACTGACTGTTCACTTGCCGCCCAATACATCTCACCCTTTGACAGGTGATACTCTAATTGTCAAGTTGCATCAGCGGCCGCTAGAGCCCTCCCTTTCCAGTTCTTTGTTTTGTTTTGTGGACTTTTATTATATGGCTGAGCACACCAGTCTTATATTTGTTTATATCATGTGTTCCAGCTGACCGGTGTGCTTGTGTTGATTGTTTGTGAGATGTTTGTGTTGATTGGTTTTCTGAGTTGTGGGTTTTGTATTTAGTTCATTTTGAGGTGGACCTTAGTTGTCGGTCCACCGTCATGCTGAGTGGCTGTGTATGTTCTCCATTTTCCTTGTTTTGAGTTTTGTTTATGGCCCTCGCGCCCGTCTGCTTTGTTTAAATAAAGAAGTAAAATGGAGGTCTGCCTAAGCGCCTGCCCTCATTTGGGAGTTATGGAGAAACATGACACTAATGAAATAATCAATATTATCCACTTAATCTTTCAATGGTCTTAACGCTGTGGCTGTATATATGGCTATATATGTGTTTACATAAATATTAATATAGAAAATAGGATGTGGGAGATAACGCATAGAACAGAAGGACTCAGGCAAAAGGACAGAGTGTACTTCGACACTGTCCAAGCATCTGAAAGCTGTAATCCTTTTGAAGATTTTCCTCTGGGCTGGCATCTTGCAAACTTTTAATTCATGTCAGTGTACTTTGTAAACCAACACAGTAAATGCCATTGTCGCAATCCTTTCATGCCTCATTAAAAAGACTGAAAAATAAGCATTCCAGAATGCCTGTATTATTAAAAACAAAAAGTATTATTCTTGTCCTTTCATTTGCTATCAAAAAATACAGGAAATTATGGCATGGAGATATCTCCTTACCTTCAGATTTAAAGATATAGTGTTATAGAAAAAATCCTTGCCTGATAAGATTTGAAGGCCTGTTGGCCTTTATCGCCCATTTTATTTAGGCAAGCCCATCTTCATTTATTCTTTACTGTTTTGTCGATGTCCGACACACCTGTGCCTTCTTTTAACAGAAGTGCATCCATGCTGGCAAAACCAAAAGCAAAGTGATGTGCGAGTGGTCCAAATCGAAGGGTCTACATCCTGAAAATATGGCTTTACGAACTATTAACATAGCCTACATTTACAAATAGCCTAAACTAATTTTAAAGCAGGCTGAATACTGCAGACTGTTGCTTATAAAGAGTGATGCTCCAATCTAATTTAGGCATGCACTTAGGCCATACCTCTTCATTTTTAACATAAAAAAAAAGGGATTTTCCCCAAGATCCCAACCCAAAATACGGGAAATTTAGAGCAGCTTCCCAATGCCATTTCTCTGTTATCAGCAAGAAAACGGACTCCAAAACTGCTGTTATTTATTTATTTTTAACAGAGCACAAACTCTCGCAGCACTTGCGACACCGGAGCCAGTGTCCTGAATCTTGGAGCTTCGGAGTTTTGGCTTCTTTATCTATTTGAGCAATGGGTTTTCGCCACTGTTTTCCAACCTTTTTTTTTTAGCGACTATTAGTGAATCAGACACTTCATGACACACCACTGCCTTCCAATCATAAACAGGTTCTATTCCAATTGTGGAGAAGGGGGGCACACTCCCCAAAACTGTATAGATTGTATAGAACACTCGCTGTGGGATGTCAGTCATGACTCAAGCCCGGCCGGATGGAGTTCAAATGATGTTTAATGCCCACATGTAAGGATAATATATGATGTATGGTTCTGTAACAAATAAAGGAAAAAATTACTACTATGCTTATGTTAAACAGATGCTAGATGCTAACTGTAATTATTCAGTAGGTTCAGGACTTTTGTTCATCTGAACACAATCCTCAAACAAGAGCAAAGTACCGGAATATATAGCACAGCCATGAATAGTTAACCCCTTTACTTTCGCTTTAGCGTACTACCGTTATTAGCAGGGCATAGGCTAATCTAGCGTCTTTCTGAAAATAAACAGAAATAGCACAACAGCGCCATATGAACTAGGTACTTACAGTCGGTAATGACGCAAACACATACAGTAAAGAGCTGATACAACACTGTCGGAGGATCTAAAGTGAACAGCGTAAATTGGAACATAACTACAACCTCCCAAACACACCGTTTCCCCGTCTCTCTCTCTCTCGCATTAGACACGCACCCACAGTCCTTTGCAGGCACCAGTGGCTCTCTTTACACTACAGGTGCCTTTCAGGTACACGGATCTGCGTTTCTCTCATTATTAACCTTTAGTGCACTCAGTTAACGGTAATCCGTCACAGCGACGCAGAACTTTAATCCATGCACTCTGTGGCGAGCGTGAGAGAGTGCGAAGACATGCTGATCTTCAAGCCAGTCCTTTCATT
This sequence comes from Hydrocynus forskahlii, assembly GCA_037974365.1. NCBI lineage: Eukaryota > Metazoa > Chordata > Actinopteri > Characiformes > Alestidae > Hydrocynus > Hydrocynus forskahlii. The sequence continues at coordinate 4,345 of JBBPCX010068527.1, forward strand.
TTTCAGCTCCACAGAATTAAATACAGACTTCCAACAGGGTGTACTACAATCCCGACTGGTGTACCGCAGCTCACTTCGGCACCCCCACCCCTATCTACCCTCCGGCAGATAACACTCCGGAGGATGGTGACGGACGAGAAGGGATCAAACCACACAAATGCATAACACACAATTTCACACATAATCACAATAACACACATCTATCCCCCTAAAATGTCCCCAAAACACAAATAATCAGGTCAACTGGGGCCACTCACCTGCCCTGCAAAGGCTCATGGGAGCCAATGTGACATGCCGGCTCCTCACAACTCCATTTACAATTCTATCTACTTTTTAAAAAATCACTGTTTTATATGTGGTAGAAACATATTTTAGAAGTTAAAATTGTGGAAACCTGTGAAATAAGATCCATTCGCTTTACAGCACCCTGCATGTACCTCTCTGCCCTAAATGCTTTTAAAATACATCAGATGTTTTAGGCAAAAAACATCCTTAATTTTAAAACTACTGTAAAACTGCCTGTTAGGCATAAGGTAATGAATTTGTTAGCACTTAACGTAATAGCTCTCTGTTAGGGAGCCCTAAACTCATCTGGACATCTGGTTGCCATCACCACTGCTATAAATGACTCTGACACTGCAAGTTTCTTTACAACTGAGCATTTCACATCACAGCACCACATTTAATTATTTAGAAGAATACAAAACAATAGACAGTGTGTTTGACAACAAATGCAATGCATGTGCTCATGCAAATTGCACCCAGTGTCATTATGAAAGACATTGCCATTGGTTGGGAAGATTTCACTCAACAATTTGGAATGATCATGAAGAAGCTTCCACACGTTTTCAGGGACAACATTAGCAAACAACACTGAATGAAAAAAACCCCCAGCAGGGACATAGCAAAGACTAGAAACATTCCTGTTCATCGCTGGTTTAATAATGAGTGGAAGGTTCATGGAACCACTCTAATCACTAATCACATCTGGTCAGGTACAGGATTTCATGCTCTCAGATCTGTTTGGAGTAACAAGGGTTACAAATACGATCCCAAGAACACCATTTGTACAGTGAAGTATGGGGGAAGGAGCATCATGATACTTCTCTGTAAACAGTACAAAGGCATTACACTGAAGGAACCATATTCCAGAAGATATTGGATAATTTAATCTCATTGGCCAAGCCACTGGGGAGAAGATGGACGTTTCAACAAGACAACAACCCCAGGCATACCACTGATTACCTGACTGGTGCTTGGACGGTCCAGTTAATCTCTTGTCTTGAATCTCATAGAAAGTCAACTTAATCTTGGAACTGAAAAATCTGAACCACAATTTTGCAAAAACCTAATTACTTCTTAACATAGATGACCTGAAACTGACAAGGGCAGTACAAAAAGTACAAAAGTTATTTATTTGTGGTATGTGAATCATTTTTCCGCATCAATTTAAATAGATTTGCTTTTGCTTATGAATCCCTACTTCCATGCCCTATTGTACTAAGAACTTGCCCTTAAAATCTCTTCCCTTGATTGGGCCACGCTGGACTGAGCAACAGTAACGGCAATGTTTTTTTCCTCTTCAGTGTAAAACGGCTCTTTTATGTCAAGAAGCCCTCAGATGTTTTCTTTGGTTTGTTGTCTGCATGAGGTTGAGTATCCAGGAGACAGTAATGACCCCAAGCTCCTCTAAACCCAAACCCAAAACATGCACCCTGGTGGCTACAAAGCATGTACAATCTTGCTCTTTGATGGCTTTCTCAAAGATCTTCTTCTCTACAATTGGTGTCTTACCTCTGCACTATCCATTCATTATCCTAGCTGCTTATCCTTAACCAGGTTCATGGAGGGTATTGGAGCCTATCCCAGTAGGCAAATGGGGTAAAGCAGAGAAACACCCAGGACAGAATGCCAGTCCAGTGCAGGGCAGATACATAAACACATTCATGCACACATTCACACTTTGGGGCAATTTAGCATCTCCAATGTCTGTGGACTGTGGTAGGAAACCCACACAGACACAGGGAAAACATACAAACTCCACATAGAGATGCAAAACAATCCCCAGCCGGAAATCGAACTTTCTTGCTGTGAGGCAATGGTGCTCCTCACTGCGCCACAATACCACCCAACTCTGCACATCCCGCAACAAATCCTGCACTGTAGCCCCAGTCAGGGCATTCTTTTGCAATAATAAATATTTAAAGGGGTGGTATTTTATGATGACTTTGCTTCCAAAATATCAAAACATTATATATGTGCCACTTAATTCAGTTATTTCATTTAACTATTTCATTATTGTATTACATAATTTCATTCATCATTTCACAATTTGGTGAATATATTTCTCCTTTATATACTTAAGTTGGTTTACTGTGTTTTACTTTTATTTCTCTACGATTTCATTAATTCCAAATGTAACAGCCCTGGCACTGGTGGACTTCAGGTGAACAAAATCTTTAGCGCTGTTTACATGGTGCTGTGTGTCCTGCTTGCACTCTATCCAGTGGGTAAACTAACCATAGCTGCCAAATGGACACAATACCTCTTTCATGGAAACACTTCACATAATTATTCTCCATCTTGGCACGTTTGAGAGGAGGTGGTTGTATAGGTGTTGTACTGATGTAGAAGATACCACTGGTGAATGTGTACAACCACTTCATGCCTTGAAATAGCATAATGGCCAAATTCAAAAATGTCTTATCTTATATCATTAACTTCATCAACTTCAATTAAAAACACGTTTTTAAAGTAAAAGGTGCCTGTTCTTAAAATGCAAATATATCCTGGTCTTATTTGGTTAAATTAGAAAAATAACAGCAGTGACGTTTCTGGCACTTCATTCGCTTGTAACTGCACAAAGTGTCCCTGAATGGCAAAGATTACCATTAATGTACTGCACAAAGAGTTTCATGGTTATATTAAATGGAACACAATATTCTGCATGTAAAACTTTTATTTTAATAGGATAAGAGGAAAGACTAATTACAGAATTATTTGCAATGTCTACAATTATTATTGAACAAAAATGTAGAAATTTTACATTTTACAATAAGCAAGGCACCACTGAATGAACATAAAATTAGCACAACTCCTCAAAAGGCCTGCACTTTAATGTCAATGTCGACTTGAGAATATACCTCATTCCATTCCGATTCCAGACTCCAGAGAAAATAATCTCCTCCATGCTTAAAAGGAAACCATTTCGTCTAGTTTCTTAAAAAAAGTATCACTCCTCCATTTTCCTTGGCAATGATTACAGAAACTTTTTTGAAAGACGCTGTTTGATTCTGATGTAATGCACTGATGAGGTGTTCTGGTAGTTCAGAGGATGGCTAAATAACACTTACTAATAACCTGACTGCTTACCTCCCAAAACTCTTATATGTCTGTCACCTCTAGTTCAAACTGCACATCTCTTCTATGCTGAATATTATGCAAATTAATCTTAAATATTCTCTGAAAAAAATTGTACTGGATATTCGGTAGACACTGTATTCAAACTGAGCTAGAGCTAAATGTTATCAGTGGCTGCTCAGAATTAATATAATAGATAAAAATAATAACTATTTCACACTTGTCTATGTTATTACCCCAGTTTTAACATCCCTTCTTTTTTAAATGTATGTCTCAAAAACAATATAACAGCAGCACTACATACTATCAATCGCTCTTGTAGGCATGTATTCTGATGACATGAGAGAGAAGGGTCACAGTGATGTCCTCTCTCCCTGGACCAGACGCCCCCTTAAAGCCCAGGTGTCCTGCACACATGGAGCACGCATAAAGTGAGAATACAGGCACAATGCATGAATAACCATTAACAACATGCTGTACGATTATGGCACAAATAAATACCTCAAAGGAAACAGACATATCTGTTCCATATTTCCTGGTAGCAATATCCTTCACCTCGTTGCTGATGTTCTCTTGAGTAGTTCCAGTCACATCAATGTAATAACAGTCAGCACTGGCATAGTGACAGGAAATGGCCTGGACACACACACACACAGTTTCACTGATTAATACTGAGCAAAATGTCTCGCTTGTGATGAAGTGTGTCAGAGCACTTTTTCTTGCAGCTCACCAATTAAATGCAATCAGCCTCTTCTACAGGACCATTTATTTAAACATTAGCGTAGGTTGAAGTGACTGATTCACAATGTCTGTTTGGGTCATTTGTACAACAGTAGAAGAGAAACAATGCATAGGAATTACATAGCTTTAGGAAAGTTTAATCAAGCTTAACATAGTCAATTTAGACCAATTAAAATATGCCTTGATCAGCTCAACATCTCTAGTATAATTACTTGAAGAGGAATTCCACTGATTTTTCCACATTCAATCATAATTTAAAGTCATTCATGGTAGTTTGATGTGAATTGGCACACTGTAGAGAACTCAACATATTGCTTTACTATGGTGGTAATTGGAACCATGGGTCACCATGTCTGAAGCACAAATAAAACACATTTATTTATCCCATGATCGTAATTTCAAAATGCCATACCTTTTTTCACAAAACTAAGGTATTTTTTAGCAGCATTAAATGCTTTAAACATCTGGTTGCCATCACCTCTGCTGGAAACAATTCTGACTCTGTAAGTTTCTCTAAAATAGAGCATTTCGTATGTTATGCAGAATGACCCTGCTTATATCTTAATAATTTAATTACACAACATTTTTTACGTGTATTTCACTTGCTCCTGCCTAAAAAGTTTAATAAAAATACTAGCCTGAGTATAAACTAAAAGCCTGAGTATAAACATTGTGGTCGTTACCTTCCGGAAGCCCTGTGTTTGGTTCATTCCAGAGCCATGGATGAGCAAAGGGTGGAAAAACAGGGTGTCTCCTTTCTCCATCTCTACATGCACTCTGGGATGATTGGGATCATAGTCGCGAACACCGTGGTACATCTTGTTTACCCCACCCTAAGTGGAGTTAAGAACAAACTGAGGACCACTACAATTCAGGAGGTACCGTAGAATTCACGCACATTAGTGTTATTCATACATCCGCCTTGACGCGAGCTGAATCCCTCAAACCTCCTCCTGTCCTCTCACCTCCCACTCCGGGTAGTCATGTTCCTGCAGGGTGCCTTTGTGTGACCCTGGCAGTACCACCAGGCAGCCGTTCTGTCGGTTCACCTTCTCCATGGCAGTCCAGGCGCACACGATACGGTCGGCTGGCCGGAATGGGAAGTAGTGCAGGTCCTGGTGCATGGGGTGGCGAGAAGTCTTCTTCCCTGAGACATGATATGTCATTAAAGTGTTTCTTTTTTCCCATTTTCTATTTCAATATCCATACTCAAAGATCACAATGAGAATTTCAACATATTTCATACTGTTAGCAATAAAAAATAACAAAGTTTAAAATATGCAGAAAGTACGAGAGATGACTTGTACCAGATTAGTCAATTGATTTAATGATATATTTGTGTTTTAGGAGTTTGTGATTTATCATGTGCATATGTGGGATTACCTGCGTCAGGGGGTTTGTTGATGAGCATAGTGTGCATAGCCATGATGTTAGGGCCAGTGAAACACTCCACATACTTCAGAATCTGTGACAAACACACTCAAGATATTACGCATTGCTACATTTCTTCCTATAGTTCAGGCAAAACACTTCTTGTCTCAGCATGCTGGGTATGATTATCAAAATTATGAGGCCATATTTCAAACCTTACAGAATTCCAATTTACAACTACCTGTTTTTGAGTGTATGTGTGTGTGTGTGTGTGTGTGTGTGTATGTATGTTTCTCAACCTGGGGTAAACTGCAATAGCGGAACAGCTCTGGGTCCTCCTGGAAGTCCTGAAGTTTAGACACAGCTTTCTGATCCTGCACAAACTCAGACTTAGCAATGGCCACATCTCTCATTACCACCAAGCCAGGAACTTTCACATTTCCTCTGCAGATACGCTCAAATTCTGCTCTGCAAGCACACGCGAACAGAAAGTTAATAACAGAATACAATTCTGTTTTACAAGTTAGTGATGATATTCATGGATCAGTTCAGAGGCAGGAGGACTTTGCTGTGTTTCCATTAAATTTCTTCTACATGATAGGCACAAGTCATAATTTCCAAACTTTCAAACAGTCATTAAATAATAAAAAATGTAATTGTTTCTGCTAGTATCATTTAAGAAAATTATTTTGCCTTATTTTGACTGGCACGTTTCACGTTACTACTGCTAGAAGCTGCTGGTTATGCACCTAAAAGTGATGAATGTGTTTCAGCCAAATGCTGTTTTGTGGAAAGTTTTGTGCTTGTGAGTATTTCCATGAAAGCTTGAGAAAGGCTGACCTTTGAAGAATAGCTGGATAGTTCTCAGTCATCTTCAAAAAGTATTTTTGCTTGAAATGTATGATGGTTGCGATTAAAAAGGGATCTAAAATCCGCTCTACTTTTCCTGAGATAGTAAATGAATACAGACCCAGAAAAGTGTTTATCCTCCTGAGAACCGAGGAAAAAAAGTGTCTTATAATTTCTTTTTTTGTGTGATCTATTTGGGCCCAAAAAACACCTTACAATTTTTAATTCTTTGAATGTATTTTTTATTTTAATTTCCCAGCATGTCCACTGTAGAGGACAACAGGACGATTTCCGTGTGAAAATAGAACTGAATTTAGAAAATTAAAAAAGTGGTATTAACCCAACAACACATTCAATTTGATCAAAACAATAAAATTCTGTATCACTCTTCTGTTCCTTGTTGCTTGCAAGGACAATGAAACATGTATTTAGTCTAGCAGTGAATTATAAGTCATAGAACATCCTCTGGATATTTTAGGTGGGACAGTCCTGGAGGCATGTTTTCTTTTTGGTTATGCAGAGCAACATCTTGCATTTGGTGCACCTTATGTATGTCTTGCCATTGCAGTCCTTGTTCTCAGCATGCAAACCCATCACATGACACATCACATAGTACTATAGGGCTTGATGGGGTAACTCCAAATATTTAAGGAAGATACAGGTGAACAAAATGTCCATTATAAAGGACGTAAATGAATGGGACGGGTCTAACAGAAAGAGAGGGGGGCAAATGCTGCCACCTTGTGTTTACTTCTTATATTTGTGATTTTAGGTACTGTTTTGTGAAAATGTTTTAAAAATCTAAAAAACTGTATTAAAAGGTGTGTTGCACAACCAAAGATTTTCTTTCATTTCATAATCAGAAGACGTTATTGAACCTGGAGGAAATTGCTATGGTATGACTGCACAGACACACTGAGATAAGAACGATATAAAAAATAAAGTCTAAATAAATCCAATAAAAAAAATCAGTAGAAAAACCTCAATATGACATACTCTATGCTATGTACTGCACTATGAGCTCTGCTTTGACTGGACCTCAGCCAAATGATGAACAGACTTGTGAATAACATTCCCACATGTAGAAATCTGTTTAATCTTCTGCAACATCTTCGTGAAGTATAAGACTTGCCTAAATGCATTTATGTCCTCTTCAGACACCAGGTTTTTGACGAGAATGAAACCGTTCTCTTCATAAGAGGCTCTCTGTTCTGGACTCAGGACATCTGTGTTAAAGGTGTACCTGCACAAAGGTGGCCACAATCACAGGACTGATAAAGACTGTCATTGCATAACAGAGCACACAACCATTAATTAACTCCCAAAACAGGAGTAAACTAACATTAAAACAAAGACATTTAAGAAATTCAACATAATTTGCACTTACCTAAATGTTTGCGGGTGTTGATATGACACTGCCTGTGAGGAGGTGAAGGTTGAGTGCTTTATTAGAAGAGTTTAAGGAGAAAAAAATATATCTATCATATA
>JBBPCX010068528.1:0-12152 GCA_037974365.1 Hydrocynus forskahlii
TGATGGGTGTGTGTGTGATGAGGGGAGGAGTTATAGAGTCTGATGGGTGTGTGTGTGACAGGGGGAGGAGCTATAGACTGATGGATGGATATGTAACAGGGGGAGGAGTTATAGAGTCTGATGGGTGGGTGTGTGACGGGGAGGAGTTATAGACTGATGGGTGGATATTTAACAGGGGGAGGAGTTATAGAGTCTGATGGGTGGGTGTGTGACAGGGGGAGGAGTTATAGACTGATAGGTGGATATGTAACAGGGGGAGGAGTTATAGAGTCTGATGGGTGGATATGTAACGGGGGAGGAGTTATAGACTGATGGGTGGATATGTAACAGGGGGAGGAGTTATAGAGTCTGATGGGTGAGTGTGTGATGGGGTGGCGTTAGTGTGCGCGGTGGGTGATCAGCATTTTCCATGATGGACTGAATTTTTTACCTGTATAGGTAACATAATGTCATAGAAGCAAGTCTTGGAGATTACTTCACAAATCAGTGTGATCTGAGATCAGCAGGTGCAGATTGGATGGATGGATGGATGGATGGATGGATGGATGGAGGGTCAGCCTCTGCTGTAGTGACCTTGAGAGCAGCACTCAGTTTGAATAAATTCAGCAGATAATCATGAGAGAGAGTGGAAATCTGGTGTATTGTATAGCAGTGCATTTTGTAAAGTCAGATAATGATTCCTATATCTGTATTTTAAATAATGCATTTGTATGGGTTTGTGAGCTATTACAGCAGGGAAGTGTAACTAAAGTCGTCAATTTAAAATGTTCCATTATTGATTATATGGGATCAATCAGAAAACAAAATAAATGCAGATAAAAGTTTTTCTTTCCTCTTTCCAATGTTGTTCACTACACTGAGCTCAAAACTGGATCTCTGCTTCATGCCACACACTCAGTCTCTCTTCCCATGATGTGTTTTCTTCCATGAGTGCACATGGTCTGTCCCCTATACCAGCACAGCGGAAGAAATTTGCTGTAGGAAAGAACACACATGCGCAAGCGCACACACACACACACACACACACACACACACACACACACACACAGGCTCTTTCTCTATTTCTTTCTCACTCTCTCTGTCCATCTCTCCATCTTTTTCTCTTTCTCTCTCTCTGTCCATCTCTTTCTTTTTCTCTACTCTGTTTCTTTCTCACTCTGTCTCTCTTCATCTCTTTCTTTCTGTCTCTGTCCCTTTCCCAATTCTTTCTTTCTCACTCTCTCTTTCTCCATATCATTCTCTCTCTCTCTCTGGCTCTCCTTCTCTTTCTTTCTCTCTGTGTCCCTCTCTTCATCTCTCTTTCTCTCTACTCTCTCTTTCTCACTCTGTCCCTCTCCCTTCATCTGTACTGTCTTTGTTTGTCTCACTCTGTCCCTCTCTCCATCTCTCTTTCTCTTTCTGTTTCTTTCTCACTCTGTCCCTCTCCCTTCATCTGTACTCTCTATGTTTGTCTCACTCTGTTCCTCTCTCCATCTTTCTTTCTCTTTCTGTTTCTTTCTCTCTCTGTTTCTTTCTCTCTCTGTCCCTCTCTCTTCATCTGTACTCTCTTTGTTTCTTTCTCACTCTGTCCCTCTCTCCATCGCTGTCTTTCTCTCTACTCTCTGTCTCTTTCTCACTTTGTCCCTGTCTCTGGTCATACATGAGCATACCATGGCACGGCACACAGTGTGAACAGCACAACATTCTTCCTCTGTATTTAAACCATTCACCAAGTGAAGCAGCAGGCAGCCAGGATCACAGCGCCCAGGGAGCAGTGTGTGGGGACAGTACCTTACTCAAGGGAACCTCAGTGGTGCCACCAGCGGTCCTGGGATTAAAACCCACAACCTTCTGATTGCAGGGGCAAATCCCTAACCACCTGGCCACCAGTTACCTATTGGTGTTTCTAAAACTGATGTAGATTATGTGGATGAATGTGATAATGGCCTGCCTCCTCTTTCTCTCTCTTTCTCTCTCTCTCCCTCTCTCTCTGTTCTCAGTCTCGTCAGACTCCTGAGGGCGAGTTCTTGCCGTTGGATCAGTGTGAGCTGGACGTTGGTTTTGGGACAGGAGCTGACCAGCTCTTCCTTGTCTCTCCTCTGACCATCTGCCATGAGATCAATCCCAAAAGCCCCTTCTTCGACCTGTCCCAGCGATCGCTCATGAACGAGCAGTTTGAAATCGTCGTTATCTTGGAGGGCATAGTGGAGACCACTGGTAACAATTGTTTCCTTTCTTTCTTTCTTCTTCTTCTTTTCAGCTTTGCTCCATTGAATTTTCAGTACATTGTGCCACTTTTCTGTCCTACTTCAGCAATCTTCTCTTTTTGTGACCAGCTTTAAAACTGGGTATAAACCCCAGACCTCTATATTTCATAATCATACCTCATTCATAATAGTTTCTCTGTATGTCTGTATTTCTCTGTCTGCGTGTCTGTAGTTTTTCTGTCAGAGCTGCCTTGGTTATTGTGGTCTTTTATTATTTATAGTCTTGTTTGAGGTTTTTGGGGGGGTTTTTTGCATTTTTTGACCGTGCAACAAAAACCTAACCAATCTAACTTGTCCTGGAACCCCTTCACGATTCTCACAGTGTTAAAGATACATTTGTTAGCATCATAGAAAACTCCCACTGAAATTTACCTTCAGCCAAAAGAAATAGCAGTGTTTGTACTTTGCCGACTTCCCAATTGTTAGTTTGTATCTCTATTGTTGTTTGTTGCATAGACAGTAAAAATCAGTGGCCTCTTTCCATGTTGTGATGACCTTTTGACCAATCTGAAAGCAGTGATGCAGTCAGCTTGGCTGTGGCCCACTTTTGGCCCAGCCATCGAGCAGCTCGGGTTCGGCTCAGGTACAGGTCACTTTATTTGTAATGGAAAAACACTTGTTTGCGATACGGCACAGTGCCTTGTGCCAGTGGAAAAGCATTATTACATGTTGTGTGTTGGGTTGAAGCCACTAGTTTGAAACCACTGCTACGGACTAGTTTGAAACCACTGCTATTCACTACCAATGAATTGTTCTTTGACAACCGATTAAATGCTATATAGAACCAGTTTTTCAATACATTATTTACAGACCCATATGTAATAGGTGCTCAGCCATTCTAAGGAAATAAATCATTTAGGTATTCAAATAGTTTTGATTATAACCAGTACCCTCACTAAATAACCTTCAAAGAACCCCGTTAGAGGTTGTAGTTTTTAATACCTAAAATTGACCAAATGCTAATAATATTTCCATAGTGATGTGAACCACATTCTGAATGTGACTGCAGTCCATCAAATACAGCATGGCGGTTCATTAATACACTGATAGAAAACATGGTAGCACTCCAGAAACCTCCAGTTCCGAATACTGATCCATTTTATTCTGTTCAACAATGGCATGCACATAGCCCAGAAATCTCTGGGGGAAGGTTTTACCAAGTTAATGGAGACAAAAACAAAGTCTCTGAATGTGGCGTCAGTGTGGTAAGATCAATGGGAAACAGACTTTCAGAGCTAGGTCATAAATCCAAGACACATTGCTATAGTAATGGTCTTTTCCCCAACAGTATTTCCGCAGGTAACATTTTTTTTCTTCAAAAAACAGAAAAATGAAAACGCCCAAGACTAGATTAGATTTGTAATGTACAATGATATTAGAATCATGTTCATGTTCCATAGGTTCTGTAATAGACATAAACCGTAAAGTACCCTGGCATATAGCTGCAGCTGAAAGAGCCCTAATGCTTAGGCTACCAGTTGACTCACAGAAGGCCTGGAGTGACATTTCTGTTTCTTACTATTCTTTCGGTTTAACCAACCAAAAACTTAAACTGAAATGAGTGTTTTACTACAGTGTTTGCCTGATGATGCTACAAAATAAAATTGACCAAAAAATTCACAATTGACCAAATTTTTTTTTGTTCCCAGATATTCCCTGAAGATATAAAAGGTTCCTCTTAGGCTTAAATTAAGGCCTGTCAGTGTATTAATGAACCGCCATGCTGCATTTGATGGACTGCAGTTACATTCAGAATGCAGTTCACATCACTATGGAAATATTATTAGCATTTGGTCAATTTTGGGTATTAAAAACTACAACCTCTAACAGGGGGTTCTTTGAAGGTTATTTAGTGAAGGGTTATAACCAGTACCTTCACTAAATAACCTTCAAAGAACCCCATGTTAGAGATTATAGTTTTAAAAAGTGTCATTATATGTTGTGAGTTGGGTTGAAGCCCATTGATAAAAAAAAGTTCCTCTTAGGGTTAATTTGATATAGACATTATTATAGTTCCAACTTATCAAACTCAGGAAAGCAAATTATTCGTTTTCTCGCCTTTTGAAAGTGTAGTTGGAGTGGCTAAGGCCGTATCGCACTCTGGTGACACGTATTCTTTATCTGTTGATTATTCCACAAGCTGGAAGGGTAATGAATCTTTCCTTCAGCTTTTTCTCTGATATCCCTCCCACTGTTTGGATCTGCCGCGAGGTCTGCCGGGAGCTCCTTCTCTTCGCTTCCTCACTAATAAGATCAAATCTGAACTCTTCTCTTTTCATGTTCTCTTTCAACTTAGTATTTATTCTGTGTCTACCTCCAATTCAATAATTATTATTCTCAGCCTTTTCACTTCATCTTCTTCACCATCTGCTCCACATAAGTCTCCGTCCTCAACTTTCTCTCTCTCTCTCTCTCTCTCTCTCTCTCTCTCTCTCTCTCTCCCTCTCTCTCTCTCTCTCCCTCTCTCTCTCTCTCTCACTGCCTCTCTCTCTCACTGTCTCTCTTCCTCTCCCTCTCTCTAAATCCCAAAAACACTTCTTAGCATGGAAAAAAGCATGAATTTCCACAACATATCTACTATTTTGAGGTTGTTGAGAGAGTATTTTAAGGTTATTCAGCCAGACATTTCTTCCTCATGTTGAGTGACCTTATCAAATGCAATTATCTTTACTGCACTGGCAGATAATTTCACTTCTTTCAAGAAGTATTTCGAAAAATAAGGAAAATGCATTTATGCAGTAAATGCCAGTGCACCGAGACGCTTTCACTTGAAGCGATCACTTCAAATAAGTGAAGAATGTCTACAAGATAAAGTAGTACCTTAGTGCTAAGCTAATGTATATGAGCATGAACCTTTTTTGCGGCATTAGAAGCTTGCAAAAGACGTTGCAAGTTTTATTTGAAGCTTGTAGCAAACATAAACATATATGTTTCTTTGTAAGTATCATTTTTACAGTGACGTCTTGTGTAAAGATGGTAGAGCTATCTCCTCTGTCTTCCATTTCTAACATCTGACTGCATGGGCGCCGGAACCATTATAGCACGTCCCTCAACAAATATTTTCAAAGTCAAAGTCAAATTGTCATCTTAACCATATACAGTATATAAAGAGATTAAATGGCTCAGGTTCCACAGTGCACATATGGTGCAACAGACATAAGACATTGTGAAACAAACAAAATGGTGCAAATAACAAGTATAAAATAAGGTAAGGGTGAGACAGCTCACTGGGTGTGTGGACAGCTCACTGTGCATTGTATATAAATATAAATAAAATAAAACGTGCAACGGTTGAAAAAATATGCAAAAAGTTTGACCAGTATAGCCAGTATTACCAGTGTAAACAGTATAACAATATAAAACTGTGAGACAGGTGAAAATAGCAGCTTGAGTATACATTCTTAAAGGATTTGTGCAAACAGTATGACAGAATAGATAATATAACCAGTATACACACAATATAACCAGTATACAGAGTATAGCTGTATACACAGTGTAACGAAGTATAATCAGCAGCTCAAGTACGGATTCTTTTGTGCGTTTTAAGAACTGTGCAAACAGTATGAACAGTATGGACAATGTAACCAGTATACACTGTTTAACAGTGTCACCAAGTAGAAACAGCAGGTATGGATTTTTAAGCTTTATTATTTAATGCTGTCTCATTTGTGTGCATTTGTTCTAATGTCAGAGTGTATATGCGGGCAGAAAGTCAGACAAATGGCTTTAAAGAGTTTTGCACAGTAATATACTATATATGTAAGCATGTATATGTAATAAGAATTTGCTAAACCTAACCCTAATCTTAAGCTTAGTAAGCAAAAGGACATAAAAGTCACTGTCAGGAACTTCTGGTAGGACAGACCGTTTAGCTCTGATTTTCCTATAAAGTCATGACATTTTTGTCACGAAAATGAATGACACACACACACACACACAAACACACACACACACAGCGTCAGAAGCCGTCGAAAGTAGATTGGATTTTAGATTGAGTTACGAGCGCCGCTTCCAGTTGCACTCTATGCATAATAACTGCTTTGTGTGTCATGCATGCTGCTTTGATGTACAAGCTCCAGACTCACTCCTTTTGTCTTACGTACAGCAGAGAGTGAAGGAATGCGAGTGTGAACGAGAGAACGGACCGCCTTTCAGCGAGACATGTCAGCGAGCCCCAGGCGTTTCCTCTCCCTTTCATGTTTCATAACACATTTCTCCTCTAGTCCACACATGCAAAGAGAGCATATACTGTAATTAAAACTCCTCCTCAACCTTTTCATTTCTGTCTCTGTCTCACAGATGCACTCACACATATACACTATATGGACAAATATATTGGGATGCCTGACCAGTACAGCAAAAGGGACTTTAATGACCTTTAATTCAAACTTTAATATGGAGTTGGTCCCCCTTTGCAGCTATAACAGCTTCCACTCTTCTTGGAAGACTTTCCACAAGATTTTGGAGTTTCTGTGGGAATTTGTGTCGATTCATTCTGTAGAGCATTTATGAGGTCAGAAAGCCTGGCTCACAATCTCTGTTCCAGTTCATCCCAAAGGTGCTGGATGGGGTTGATGTCAGTTCTTCCACACTGAACTCATCTAGCCGTGTCTTTATGGAGCTTGCTTTGTGCACTAGGACACAGTCATGCTGGAATAGAAAAGCCTCTTCCCCAAACTGTGTCCACAAAGTTGGAAGCATGGCGTTGTCAAAAATGTCTTGGTCTGCTGAAGCATTAAGATTGCCCCCCCTTTCAGTGGAAGTAAGGGGCTACCTGAATTCAATAATTTAAAAGTGTCCCAATACTTTTGTCCATATTGTGTACCTTTTATTGTCTCACACAAATTCATTCTTGTTGTTAATATCAAAAATATAGCATAATCCCTCTGTGTATTTCTATAAAAATAAGGTTGAGTTCAATTGACTTAAAATGCTTTCATGTCCGCAACCCTTTCATGTCCACATAAAGAAATTCAAGGATTTTTGATTTGTCACAAGCTACCTTCTTAGCTAGGAAACTTGAATCGGAACATACAGTGAAGGGAAATAAGTATTCAGATATTTTGGTTTTATTTTAATATACTTCTAGTTTGTACATTCACACATCATTTGACTCTGTACATGTAAATTTAAGCAAAATGTATGCATTTACAGGTATAAAGAATAGGTTTTAAAAAAAACTTGTTGGTGAAAGCATAGCTCACATCACAAAAATGACTTAAATTTGTCCTTTTTAAAAAAAACAAAAAAACAAAGCCAGTGTTGGCAGTTGTAGCTTAAACAATTCTAAGGTTAGAAGTGATTAGATTTTAAGCAGCTTTGTGGTTCATTTTTGGTTTGTCCCTCTTGGCAAAAGTGTTCGCCTTCTGGTGAACACTTTCAAAATACACAATTTTCAATGGGATCCAAGTCAAGATATTGACTTGGCCATGCGGACACCTTTACTTTTTTCATAAAAGTTATTTTGGCTGGATGTTTGGTGCTGTCTCGTTAAAACCTTAATGTTCATTTCTTTCTCGGCTGATTAAACTCTTGTGATGTCTCCCACCACATCCCTCCATTCATCTTTCCTTCAAGACACGTGATTCCCCAGAAGCCTTTGCAGAGTAGAAGTCCACTTATCTCTATTATGTTCAGTAACATACTCAGCATAAAGAACAACTCCTAACCACTATCTGTGTTACTAGTAAATTATTTAACTATCTTATCTACTTATCTGCAGTATTAATACAATGCCATTTGTGTATATAGCATAGTGTATTTCATTTTGAGTGTTTTCAGTGAATTTATTTAGACTATATATTTGATATTGTTTTTGTCTCTGCGTCTTGGGCAGTTGTAACAGAACAATTTCTTGTACTGTCGGTGTGCTTCCAGTTTAATAGAAGAGTTTGGATGAAGTGTGGAAATGTAGATGGTTGCGCTGCCGTTCACTGCTGAGTATTCTCCCTGCAACTCTTTTGTACTGGCTTGGAGCTGCTGTCTTTTTGAAAAATGTCTTGTCTTCTACAGTTTCTATTACTTTCTTTATCATTAATCTGAAAGAAATCTTGCCTGTTACTAATCTGTCCATGGACAATTAGTTGCTTCTCCATGAATTTTCCAATTTATTACATTATCGAAGCATCTGTACTGACAGGGATATTTAAGGACTAGGCCTCTGCAGCTTTTTCTCATTTGTTTGTTGTTTAATAACGTTGTTTCTGAGAACTTTCGGAGAAGCTTCTTCGTCTTCAGCATGACTGCTATTTGTTTGTGTGAAATCTTCCCAACTAATGGCAACATTTTTTCTAAAGTTTTATTTGTGCACCAGTAATATACTGATCTTTATTCATTGAATTTTTTAACCTTTACACACACACACACACACACACACACACACACACACACATATGTATATACTTGATTGCCCTCACTGTATTTCAAACAAATCTGAAATAATAAGCTCCTCCCCCAAACAAACCCTGAATTGGTGGCATAAAATTGGTGTCGTTACTCTTAATAAACAAATTAATAATGTCCACCAAGCAGTATGAATTGTGTTCTAAAAGCACTCTCTCAGAAATGAACACGGCACATCCAACAATAAAGGCAACATGAGGCTTCTTTTATACTCTGATAGAAAACACAGTATTCTACAGAAGAAATTTTCTCAAGTGTGAAAACGACCCTGCACCCCAAACAAGCCTGAACAGCCTGAGTCAAGACTCAAGCCATCAAGACAAGTGTGAAAACATCCTTAACGAGCTAAAGAGGACAAAGCCAAAGTCTCCGAATGTATGTTAGGTTAAATATGCTTAATCAAAACATATTTCTTTCATTCACCATTTCTCATTCATTCAATAAATGTTGATGTCAAAAGAGTAACACTTGTTAAAGTAGCCACATTAACATTGCAGGCTGCAGACACTATGATGTGTATGAAAATGAGTAAAATAGACCTCACTGGGCTTTATATAGAAATGCAAATAGGTGCACTAGAGCTAACAAAGATAATTATAAGCCAATAGCTGTACATTCATACTGTGAAGATTTATAATTGCCTCTCTCCCTCTCTTTCTCTCTATTATGTCACTCAGCACTGCTTTCTCATGGTGGATCTCCCTGCTGTGGGCTTGCTGAGCCAGAGCCGAGTGCTGTTATGCACTCATAAGCACTTATTGATCGACAGGGGCCCTGGACCCGGATAGAAATGTCAAGCTAATCATTGTACACAATCTTGGGTCAGGCAGACACATTTCCCTCGGCTATTTAGAGACACCCAGACGGCTGCACCGTCTCTTTAAATTATACACTAGTCGTTTAAAGACTTGTTTAAGGCCCAAAGTACTTTGAGCCGTTAAGCACTGAGGTTTAATAACAAGTAATTTTTATTTTACAAAGGCAATTACAGTTTTAAGCCAAAATATGGCCAAATAGACCTTATTTTGGCTGGTACTAATTGCAATAACTGACGATTTTACTTTTCAGCATTTTTAAATAAGTTCAAATTGTAATCTGTCCATGAAGTGCATCGGTGTAACAGGAAATATGGATAATTAGAAAGCACTTTATTCAGAATCAGCTTGCATGGGGACTGCATAACACATGCAGAACCACTGAATAATTTAAAGGGAATACTTGATTTATGTCAGTCTTTACAAGACATATATTCTTTATTTGTATTATTTCTTAGGTGTTATAAAATAAATGCAAAAGGCTCAAAGTAAAGTGATGGATGTTTGATTCATTTATAACACTGTTATGAAGCATCATTCCCTCATATAAATGAACTTTGTGCTGCGGTGTGTGCGGTGCGCATGCAAAGTCTTGGTCATTGTCCGGGGGAAAAGGGAGGGGGGTTGCACACGTGCAGAGTCTCAGCTGTTGTCCGGGAAACAATATTAATGTTAGGGGTTTTCAAACGTTTAGATCCATGCAGACATCCATTTTTTGTGCATTTTATACATATATATATATTTTTTGTGCATTTTATACATATATATATATATATATATATATGTATAAAATACACAAAAAATGGATGTCTGCATGGATCTAAACGTGATGTTTGAAAACCCCTAACATTTTTTTACCTGACATGAACTGGCACATCTGGATGAGCTGACCAGCTGTTCCACAGTGCCTGGATTAAACTCAATGAAGCTGTAAGAGTGTTCTGTCTAAAACACAACCATCTTTACTTCATGCCTTTCTCACTTTCACCTCAAAATATCAAAACTGGCTTTTTTGCCCTCTTTATATAACACCTATATTACACATTATAGATTCAGTTGATTTGAGCATCCATCTAGAACACTGTGTATGTGTGTGTGTGTGTGTGTGTGTATGTGAGTGTGCTATAAATTGTGCCGTAAAGTGTTTTAATTATAGTGTTTTAATTAATAGATGCTCTCTAGACCAATTTCACATGTAGATCAAAATGAAGGAGTCAGTGAGGGCCTAATTAAAGTAGGTGAAGTGATAAAAAATCATCTGGAGGTCTGTGGTGCTTGTAGTTTATACACCAAGTAGTTTATAAAAGCTTTTACATATTTGGATTCATATTCATGTTTAATGTATATACATACAGAAAGAAAGAGAGTTAAAGGTTCTTAACCTAAATGTACGAAGATCTATCTATCTATCTATCTATCTATCTATCTATCTATCTATCTCTGTTTACACTATATGGACAAAAGCATTGGGCCACACCTCCTAATTATTGAATTCAGTTGGTCCCTTACTTCCTGTGAAGGGCAGTCTTAATACTTCAGCAGACCAAGATGTTTTGAACAACATCATGCTTCCAACTCTGTGGACACAGTTTGGGGAAGAACCTTTTCTATTCCAGCATGACACGGCTTATTCCATAAAGACACGGCTGGATGAGTTCAGTGTGGAAGAACTTGACTGGGCCCACACAGAGCCCTGACCTCAGCCCCATCCAACACCTTTGGAATGAACTGGAACAGAGATTGTCAGCCAAGGTTTCTCGTCCAACATCAGTGTCTGACCTCATAAATGCTCTACAGAATGAATGAGCACAAATTCCCACAGAAACTCCAAAATCTTGTTATAAGCATTCATAGAATAGTGGAAGCTGTTATAGCTGCAAAGTGGGGACCAACTCCATATTAAAGTCTATGCATTTGGATGCAGAGTCATTAAAGTTCCTGTTGGTGTAATGGTCTGGCGTCCCAATCCATTTAGTGTAGATGCCTTCATACTGACCACTGCTTGACCTGCTCCTTTTGTGATTACAAATGAAGAAAGATCAGCATTCCAGAGTGAATCACGCCTACAAGAAAGTCCTTGCAAGATTCTCTAACCTTTTTTACTGATTCAGGGCTATTCAGTACATCTGGTGTGTTGATCATCACATCATAAATACATCTGATATATTAATGGTGTTTGATTGTTCAAAGCTAAATGTCTGTGTGTGTGTGTGTGTGTGTGTGTGTGTATGGAGCCAGAGGGGGAGGTTTAATGTCTGAGGGGCTACAGTTTTGGACCATCTTTATTGGTCCATATAATGCTGTAAAAAATAAGATTAAAAGGATGAAATCAACTTTTTGGCAGTTCTGATATGACAGTCATACACGTTTAAGGCTGTATTAATAAGTGATGTGGTTCTGTAGACTGTTGGGTGTTATGCCACCAATTCAGGGTTTTTTTTTTCTTCAAGATACAAAGATAATTTGAACACCATTGTGAGTGCCTCGCCCTCTCTCTTTCTCTCTGTGCACTTCTCTCTGTTTTTTTCCTATACAGTGTGAAAGACTCCCTTTTGCTTTCTAGGGATAAACAAGTCTGGACAAACAGGTTTATTGACTGCTTTAAATGAACCCTGGAATCAAAGAAATTGGATTCATTCTCTCTCTCTCTCTCTCTCTCTCTCTCTCTCTCTCTCTCCCTCTCTCCCTC
>JBBPCX010068529.1:0-12151 GCA_037974365.1 Hydrocynus forskahlii
CCCCCCACCAACCCTCACCCCCACACCCCCCACACCCCCCGGCCATCCCTCACATCCCCCCCTGCCACCCTCCAACACAGCTGAGAATTAACTCACTGGGCCAAATTGTCCTTTTGTGTCAGCTGGGAAGTGAGTCACTCTGTGAAGGAGTGTGTAATTACACATGTTCATTTTTATCAAGATTAGATGAAGCGTGCTTGAACAATGTATGCAGTCTAAAAAGAAACAAGACGATAATTCTATTTTCAAATCTAAAAGAATTATGGCAGGAAACGGTGGCTTGGGTGGGAACTGTAGACTGTAGATCGTCACTTGTAGTTTTTACATATAATCTGTAAACCCCAGATATGTAGTCTGAAGATAACTTCTAATCGCTACGCGCTAAAAACATTCCATTGTAGTGAAAGTTAGCTTTAGCTAATTAGCATGAACTTAGTGTTGCGTGAGGCCTTCAGTCCAGATCCTGAGGACTTGACCAATGGCACAGCTCACTTATTAAAAGTTTAATTTCAGCCTTTTAAAAACTGATGAATGCAACTGACTGAATTCACAATTTTCACCAAAACTCATCTGACAGATATGACAGTAGCAAGAGTTTTGTCTGGCAGAACCCAAATAGAGCCCAGCGAACATAAGAGGGACGAGACAGAAATCAAAGTCAAGAGAAGACAGGCAGGGCAATTTAAACCAGACTAATTGAATAAGAGGAGACTGAGTGCTGGGTATGCAGAGACAGGCCAATGGCCGAACCTCCTTAAAGCACTGAGGTATTCATGTTCATTAATCAGAGTCGTGTGAACCAGATGTGGGCATAAGGAGTCATGAGGAAGAGGGTCGGGGTCAGGGGGGAAGGGGCGGAGTCTGGGATCAGTGTTCTGACGGGTTTCGTGTGAAATGGTTCTGTTCCCACCAACATAAAAGCTAACTTTAAAAGATCTCCACCCTAGAAGAAGTGAAATGTTTTAGAGAGTGAAATTAAAAAGAGAAACACCATAAGAGAAAATTGAGCTCAAAGCAGAACAAGCAGAACTGAATCAGCTAAGATCAGACCTGTAGCATCTCCAGCAGGAAGATAAATGAGATACTTTAAAGAAGTATAAACAAGTGGCTTGGTTCCTCCTGGAGACCTCAGTGATCTGTTTAGTGGACAGAACCTCCCCACGCTGTCATGAGGGAAAATTCTAGACCATTCAGTCTGGATTAAGTCAAAGCTAGCGCTGCTAAACCGGTGGAGCTCCACCAAGCACTTCGGGAAATTATTGGACATTGTGTTTAGAAACCACGAGGAAAGGACACTAACTATTGTCCCATTTCATTCATAAATCATCAGAATCTGAGTCATAAGACTTTATTGATCCCGGAGGAAATTGCTTATTTTACGACTGAAGAGACATGAAGACGAGAACAATATAAAATATAAAATATAAATAAATCCAATAAAACTCTGCAGAAACACTTAGTATGAAACACATTAAACACTAATACTGGGTATAAATGCTACAGATCAATAACTTACAGTTCAGTGTATTACTGTAACACTAATAGTGGTGAGGAGTGATTGATCAGTAGTAAATCAGTAATGTTGATCAGTAGTAGATCAGTGATATTGATCAGTAGCAGATCAGTAATGTTGATCAGTAGTAGATCAGTAATGTTGATCAGTAGTAGATCAGTAATGTTGATCAGTAGTAGGTCAGTAATATTGATCAGTAGTAGATCAGTAATATTGATCAGTAGTAGATCAGTAATATTGATCAGTAGTAGATCAGTGATGTTGATCAGTAGTAGATCAGTAATATTGATCAGTAGTAGATCAGTAATGTTGATCAGTAGTAGATCAGTAGTGTTGATCAATAGTAAATCAGTAATATTGATCAGTAGTAAATCAGTAATATTGATTAGTAGTAGATCAGTAATATTGATCAGTATCATAGTAAGTTAATACTACACATTGTGAAACACGTAATAATGATATGTTCCAAAGTCCGTAGACTTGAGACAGTGGCTGAGAAAATAGTCAGCCCAGACTAAACTGATTTTATTACGGAACATCTCGATGGGGATAATATTTGCGAACCCCTTCACAGACTGAAGACAAAACATTAAACCCCACGTGCCTGTGGCCTGTTATTTCTGAACACAGAAAAGACGTTTGATTGTCTCAAATGTCAGTATCTCTGGAGGGTTGTGAAATAATTTAATTTTAGAGATAAAATGACCAGTATGGCTCAAACCCTGTACTCTGTTCTCTCAGCCTGGATGCATGGGGGGAGGCCTTGCAGGTTTATTTGACATAAAATGAGGCACGAGGCAAGGGAACCCTTGTCTTCTTTAATCTTTAATATCCATTGAACCTCTTGCACAATTAATTACAAACTGTTCTCTGATGTCCCCCATTATGATGAGTGCTACATCACATTCAACATCACTCTTTACAGACAACACAGTTTATATAACAGCTCAGTCTTCCCGCCTTTAAAAATACTGGAGCACTTCGGATACCTTGCAGGGTCTCTGCCAAGGTCAGTCTGTGAAAAGTCTGATTAAACAAGTGTAGTGTCCCTCCATCCCCTGGGTTAAGGTTACATGAGTTAATTTGGAAACTAAAATGAGTACATCCATATCAGCTACAACATATTATTCCTTAATTTTGAGAAAAACAGAAGATAAAAAAAGATGACGACACCACGTCAGCCCCAGTATCGGTCATCAACATGAACCATCAGGTCAGTAATCCCTCCAACAGGATATTGGTAAGAACTGGACTCCTTACTACAGCACCAAGTGTTCAGTGGAAAAGTGTTCATTTCTTCAGTTTAAAAGGGAGACGGAGGATGAGCAGTGCAAATCTTAGAGTATCACTGGGCTTTGAATGTAGACGCCTGACCTTTTTGGCTGGAAGATGATAAAGTTTTGTCTCGGAAAACTATGGAAAAAGAATTAAAAGCACTGATGAAGCTGAAGAACTTCTGCCAAAATATGTGGCTTATAATATGAACCCATTTGAAGCATCAGAAAAATTCCTAAACTTTAGAAGCCTATGGAGCGATGTGGAACAACAGTCACGACAAGTTCAAGTCAAGTGTATTTCTATAGCACATCATCACACACAAGGTCATTCAAAGGAAAAGAAAAAAGTAAGTAGATTAAAATAAAGCAAAAATTGAAGAAATTAAAGAATACATAGAAAATCAGTAAAAGAAGTATGGAAGTGCAGTAGAGGTGCAGATATTTAAGAAGATGGAGGAGAATATTTTGGTTGGAGAATATTGTGGGTTTAGCAGGTTTTTAAAGCTCCAGTCGGTGCAGATCTGAGACAGCAGAGTGGAAAAACCCCATTTTTACCTTTTATCTGTCGGAAACATCCAGTAATGAAGTCAGAAAGGATAACAACTCTTCAGAACTTGTTGAAAATCATTCTCTCTTCTTCTACCCCAGAATGAGGTTGGCCCGTGAGGCCGGGGGAGTTTCCTCAGGTTCAGATTCAAAAGACCATCCTTAACTGCCAAACAGATAGTGTCATACACCTCATCATTCAAACTCTCAGAATAATACACCTACATCAGGAATGAAGCCTGGGCCTGGGAGATACCTGAATCAGGACAGGCCTTAGACTGAGATGCAGTTTGAGTATGACTATGCATGTGACAAATAAAGAATCTTGAATTTTGAATTTTGAATCTTGAGAGTTAATAGGGCTAAATCATTGGTACAGGCATCTGAAATTTTATCATAAGGCAAATCTAACACAGAGAATTGGATTAATAAAGTTTTCTGATTCTGATTCTAATACTTGATCCATATTTGCTCTTACGGAACAATTGGCTTATCAGAGATGAAGTCAAGTTTATTTATGCAGCCCTTCATCTTCCACAAAGGTCATTCACTTACGCTTTACAGGAATAGAATAAAAATATTCAGCATACAAACAGCAGGAAGAAAAAATATAAGACGTTATATATGTAACTGGTTGGACATCACTGACCCTGATGATAGTGAAAGTTAAGCTGTAGTTAAACCAGCCAGCCAGACTTTATTTTTGTTAGGGTACAAACAACCTTTCCCCAAAAAAATCATGGACCCTTGGACACTCCCATACAACGGACAAATCTGAGCTTCTAACTAAATATTTATGAATCATAAATATTAAACTAGATGATTCAGAACCGGGCCGGTCACGATTAGACTGCAGATCAGAGGGTGAAGGATAATTTATAAAGACAGTAGTTTAAGATGTTCAGGAGGACCGACTCCGCCTCAGCACCGGCCCGGTTATCCTGCTGTGTGGGACAGGCCTGAGAAAGATGGTCAGAACACAAGATTTTATTTTCCTGATACAGTTTCTACCTCCATACATGTGTTTTAAACGAGTGTTTTGTAAATCACACTTTAGTACTTCGATACTGCATAAATATTGTTACTTTTAGTAGATAAGTTTTATTCTTTTTTTGAATGTGCAGTCCATTGTAAACTCTGACCAACAGAGTCCAGTAATTTCTACCATAAGGAGCTGAATTTGATGAGATCAGATCAGGCGATGTTCTGGCTGTTATCCTGCTGCTGCTGTCCGTTGTCCTGAAACGTGTTAGGCAACAGCGCCAAACAAACTCTGCTGGTACAGCAACGTGTCTTTATCAGTACATCAATCGTTTAGTTATGGTAATTCTAAGACAGAGTGCTAATTCTAAGCCAATTCACCCAATGGGCTGTGACAAAATATCAGAATTTGGTCCAGGTTCTGAATGATTTTTCATTTGCAACGTCAGGCTCAGGTTTATGGAGTTGTAGAGTTTGGAGTCCAGAGACTGAGGAATGGGCAATAGAAGGTGGATGTTGGAGGGTGAATGTTGGAGGGTGAATGTTGGAGGGTGAATGTTGGAGGGTGGATGAGTGGGGGTGGATAAGGGGGGGTGGATGATGGAGGGTGGATGATGGAGGGTGGATGTTGGGGGATGGATAATGGAGGGTGGATGTTGGAGGGTGGATGTTGGAGGGTGGATGATGGAGGGTGGATGTTGGAGGGTGGATGATGGAGGGTGGATGATGGAGGGTGGATGCTGGAGGGTTGATGCTGGAGGGTGGATGATGGAGGGCTGATGCTGGAGGGTGGATGATAGAGGGTGGATGATGGAGGGTGGATGATGGAGGGTGGATGTTGGAGGGTGGATGTTGGAGGGTGGATGTTGGAGGGTGGATGTTAGAGGGTGGATGTTGGAGGGTGGATGATGGAGGGTGGATGTTGGAGGGTGGATGTTGGAGGGCTGATGCTGGAGGGGGCGTGATAGAGGGTGGATGTTGGAGGGTGGATGCATGAGGGTGGATATGGTTCTCTGCCAGGTCTGAAACATACTGATAAACACTGGGAGTGACTGACAAACAGGGATACATTTACCAGGTCAGAATAGGGAACACCTGGAAAGGGGCAGAGCCAGAGACAGGTGAATAAACTGGACAGGTGAATAAAGGTGGAGCTGAGAACCTGAAGGACAGAGGAACGGAAGAAAGGAACAAATCAAGGCAGGGCATGACAGTCTGCCTCAGTTTACAGTGTCCAGACCCCCTTGAGGTTATAGAGAGTGTTTCACTCTGGACCGCTTTTTGAAGAGGCAGCCAGTCAGAGCAGAGCTCATTTACATACATCAGTCTTAAAGGCACAGTAACAGGAATGGCCTGTTTAATTCAGTGAAGAATGAAGGAGGACTGTTTATGATGCATAAATCCCCCATCTCAAAAATATGAAGGGTAAAATGCAGAAAATGTAAGATATGCGCCCTTTAAGTGTATAGTAAAGTTTACAGCCTCTTCACTGAAAGACTTTAAAGAGGTCATTTGTTTGTCATTGGTCCCCTGGGTAGTCTAAAGAAAGCACGTTTTATTAATAGGCTACTTTTTCCCCAGTATAACTCAGAGAGAGTCTCACGGCAGGAGTGAACGTGAACGTGTTTGTTTGTTTGTTTGATTGTTTGTTTGTTGAAGCTCGGGTCGGTGCCTCAGTGCTCTCGCGGGTCCTGCGCTGTTCCAGTGACGGACTGATGATGAAGATCCGCAGGGAGGCGCGAGGCTGCCCACATTCATTCTGAAGGCGCTCGTGCTGGAGAGACTCCAGACACCTCGCGCGCACTCGTGCCTTATCGCCTTTTCCCACAGACCCGCGGCTCACGCGGCGCGCACGAGCCTCCGGACCCCCTGAACACCGGCTCCTCCTCCACCCTCCGGATTATCCTAGCGACTGTTTGCGGTTGAACAATCCGGAGCATGGGGACCCCCGGCCGCGCGCCCCTCCCGCCGTGCACGCGGCTCAAACTTTGCGCGGCAGCGACGGGCTGAGGGAGCGGAAGGAGACGGAACCGAGCGATGCGTACAGCTCCTCCGGGAGCGAGTCCAGTCTCTGAGGATGGTCACCTGCTTCTCCGGGTCCGGAAACTCCAGCGCGGGCGCCGCTCTGCCCGCCGCCACCACGGCCGCGCTCGCGGCTCTCATGGTCTCGCTGGTCGTGGTGGTCGTGGCCGGGAACGCCTTGGTCATCCTCGCGTTCGTCGTGGACAAGAGCCTCAGAAACCAGAGCAATTACTTCTTCCTGAACTTGGCTATCTCGGATTTCCTAGTCGGTAAGTCTTACCGGGGCGTCTCTGAGATGTTGGGGGACATTAGCCTGTACTTTTTCACTAGTTATAGCCTCTAGTGCCCAGAAGCGTCCAGAGAAAACAGTGCTTCTGGGGAAATGGGCTGAAACGAGCCCAGAACTGTGGAGTGCATGAAGGGGTTTGCAACACTTCATCACTTAATCTGAGCGTTTTAACACCCAGTAATCAGCAGGAGGGATGGACATTTCTTCAGGTGGTCCATGTAGTCTAACACCACGCTGTCACTGGGATGTCTGTCCTCCCCCGCCACTGTCGGAGTGCAGGGTCCTGGTAAACAAGACGTGAGTGAATTGCTGGTTTAAAGGAACAGTTCAAGGAAAAATCCAGTGATCTTTTCCCACTCTGGCCAGATGCAGTCGAGCAGCCGAGACACGCCTGGAGTCTTACTGTTGTCTCTATAGTCTAGAGCTGAGGCTAATGTTGCTAACAAACACTCAATAATCACCCAAATAGCCCAAACAGCTTATTTGGAATATTTGGAAAACAGGATTTTTGTATGTTTTTATTTCTATTTGGAACACACTTTTTATGCTACATGTTGTACTTGTATGTGAAAAATGAAGAATATTGAATTGAATCCCGATTCAGAAAATACAGTAACAAAACATCTCTCAGCCCACAGCCGGCTCCTCATGAGGGTGGTGCAGACTTGTGGATGTGGTTTAGGGCTTACTGTACACAAATCTGCTGGAAGAGCTGGGCGCTGAGAGACATATTGGTGATGTATTTGTACGGAAACAGTTCGGGTGACTATTGACTTGAAGTGTTTCTCAACAACATTAGTCTCGTAGCTGCAGTGCAAAAACACCTGGTGTAAAACTACAGCTGGGGTCGATGTTTGTGAGCAGTTTCACCTCAAGCTTACGACTCCAGAGTGAAATCTGTCGGTTTTAAATGACAGGATCTTTGCTGCTCTGAAGTAGTTTTCTTGCTGTCACCTTTAATCAAAGGACGAATGAAAGCCTTTCTGTGAGCCTTCCTGAAGTGCTGATTTGTCTGTTCGGGGTCTCGCAGGTGTAAAGTGTTGAAATGTCTGTTTTTTCCGTACAGCTTTCATCTTCTTGGAAAACACACCCACAGGGGATCGGCCAGAAATACAAACACTGGAGAGTTCAGGAAAGAGCGATCAGGTGGAATAAGATCATCTGTTGGATGTGGAACTATGTGGAGACTCATTAAAGGACGCATGGTGTTTCCTCACATTTGAAATAAAAGAATTGAAGTTTCAAATTGTGTCCCCCGGTCTGTACAATCCATATTTAAAAACCAACTTGCAAGGACAGGCATTTATTTTGTGATGTCACAAAAAACAACACATTTACATTTATCTCCTTATTCAAATTGCTGCAGTTTAGCCCCACCCACTCATGCTAAAGTTTCAGCCTGGACTGCCTGTTGAATGAAGCCAATTAGAACAGAGGTAATTTACATGTAAGAGTTTTAAAGGCTCCCCAACTGCCATATTTTTAAAAAAGAGACTTTTAAAGACCAATCAAAAGCCAAGGCTGGTCTATGTGCTTCGGTAGTGTGCTTTAAAATACAGAGCGTTTATAGCCAGGGCGATGCCCTGTTTATCCAGAGAAAAGGATGTAATGAGATTTTTTTGTCTTCAGTTGTGAGAGACTGCTCACCAGCCACTTATTTTTATCTCTGACGGAAGCGGTGCAGTGTGTGTTTGTTCTCCATGTGACACGTGTGATTGCAGTGGTGACAGGCGATTTGTGATGTCGGTAATGGCCTCGGCTGGTAGGGGCCGTGCTGTGAGGCCAGCTTGTGATTTCAGGTGAACAGACGCTCACACTCTGGACTGACATGAATATTGATGAAGATTCGCCAACTATATACCGTGCGACCCCCATTACCCGGAGCCACTGCATAACGTTCTGTGTGCTGTTGTTCTCCATCAGGGGCATTCTGCATCCCCGTCTACATGCCCTACATCCTGACGGGCCGCTGGATGCTGGGCCGCGGCCTCTGTAAACTCTGGCTGGTGATGGACTACCTGCTGTGCACGGCGTCTGTCTTCAACATCGTCCTGATCAGTTACGACCGCTTCCTGTCCGTCACCAGAGCCGTATGTGGACACACAGACACACACCACACATATATACACACACACACACATACATACATACATACATACACACATACATACAGGGGTTATGTTCCAAGAGCATGCGCGTATAGTGAAAGGTATAGGTTGTTGTGATGTGGTAAAAAAATGCCTAAAAATTGCTTTTTTATAGTGTAAACCCTAAATATGCCCCACATATGCTCCCAAAACACTTTAATTTCATTTTAAACTTATTACCCTTAAATAAAATGTAAAGGTAAACCTGTATCCATACTGTACAATTTACACTGAACTGCTGTCTCCGGGAGTGCTAGAATGTAAATAACAAATGTTACCCCTGTATAGACTGAACTGTAATTCATGCAGCGCGTTTTCTTTGGTATAAGCAGGTAAATACAGTAATAAATTAATTTAATTAACAGTAATAAAAATACAGGCTTTAAGGAGAACAAAACGAAAAACTCGAGAAGACTCGAGATGCTCCACGGGGGAAATTCTGGACTGCAGCGTCACAGGGCAGCAGCCAATCAGCAGCAAGGACAAATAAATAGCGTTCTCGGATTGGCTACTTTCAAACCTCCCACCTCTGGGTACAGCAGTATTTCACTTTCTAGAGACATGCTGTCATTGTGTTCTCCCATCATTAACAAAACATTTCTAGTTATTTTTTATATAGAAATATAGCTGAATTTCAGTAAATTAAATTTTTCTTAATAATTAAGCACTAAAATGCATGAAAAATGATATACCGCCACGCCACCTTGTCCTCGTGCTGGATTATGTTTGGACGTGACAGTTGGACTGATACTGCAACTGCTGATCCGCGTAAAAGTGGGGGTTTACTGTATATCCAACATATACACATACTTTTATATAATAATAAAACTATTCCAGATCCTACAGACAATTCAGAGCAGAGCTTTGAAACAGACACACACAAACACAAACATACACAAATATACAAATATATTTAATTGGTGTCTCAGATGGTATGCTGTAAGGGTGTAACAATATTATAGTGTATATATAGTAAGATTCTAACCAGATATTATATATTTATTTAACTGATCCGGAGTTCAACCCAAGGCAGTAAGAACAGAGCTTACTTTCAAAAATGAGTCTATATTTTGTCATTAAAACTCTTTTAGTGCACACACACATACATTTAATTGGGCGTCTTAGATGGCGTGCCATAAGTGTGTACAGGGAGTCAGGAACCAGGACATTAAAACTTACTTTGGCAGTGTCTAAAAATGAAAAAATAAAGACATTATCAAAAGGTAATATAGGTGCCAACCAAACAGTATTGACGTCCGGCCGGAGCGACTTAACGAGCACAGCGCGGCACCGCACCGTGTCTCCGAACGGCGGGTCAGGAGAAGCAGCAGAGGAAGGCAGGAAGATGGACAAGTGAAAACTGGCTGTTGAAAATGTTTATGTCAGCCAATAGGAGAGGGTGGGGGGCGGGGCTTCATTCACATTGACTCGAAGCAAAACAGGAGCAGAAAGTAAAGACTCAAATCAAGAGCTGAACAAGGTAAATCTTCATCTTCTGGGGAAAAAAAAGAAGCTGCAGATTTCGGTTACGAGTTAAAACGACGTTCCTGCTCACATCGATGTCTGCCCACAGACAAACCTGCCCTGTGTTTTAACGCAGGAACTTCTTAACCCTTTCAGTGCTATGATATTATTGAATCCTAGAGGAAGCCAGTGAGATAAAACCCAGTGGAGGATAAGCAGTACTGTCACTGACAGGCTGTACAAGATATAGAAGCACAAAGAGACAAACAAACAAACAAACAAACATACATCCATCCATTGCTGCTTAAGCCGGTCAGAATCAGAAAACTTCATTGATCCCGGAGAAAAATGCATTTGTTACATCTACTCAGAGACACAGAGGCACAGAGACAAGAACAAAAGAACGAAAGTCAAAATAAAAATGCTTAGTACTAAATACATTATCCTATACACACAAAATGCTGTGGTCAGTAAGAGAGGTGGAAATAAATACTAGAGAAAAATGTGGAGAACCACGCTGCACAGGTTCCATCACTGACACCTAGCCGAACTCTCCTGACATGCTTGTCTTTGGACTGTGGGAGGAAACCAGAGAACCCGGAAGAAACCCACACAAACATGGTTAGAACATGCAGTTCTGAGGGTAAACACTGGTTCTAGACTGTTTCACACCGGTTATATTTACTGAAATCAGAGTTTACTGATACACTCTGAGTTCTGAGAGTAAACACCGGTTCTAGACTGTTTTACACCAGTTATATTTACTGAAATCAGAGTTTACTGATACACTCTGAGGGTTAAAGCAGCAGTTTGGCCTCCATCAGCCACGGTTTTCATTTGATTACTGTGTGTGACAGGTGTTGTTTTTTCCGGTCAGTGTTATTTCCATAAATCTGAATGTTATTTATTGATGTGATCTGCATTTAATAAATATTAAATTACGTAAGGCTTCTGACTCTGTAGACGACTCAACCTGAGAGGCTAACTCAATCAAACCTACAGCCTCCTACCGTGTGACACATTTCCTCTCAGTGTAAACATCATGCTGACTGCTCTTTTAACACCAGTTCAACTTCATCCACCGCAGCACAGCAGGAGAAATGGACTAATTCTGTTCTGTGCAGCCCAGTGCCCGGGTATCCATGTGATTTGTGGTGGTCTCTCTCAATTCGGTGAGTGAATACAGCCTGTCCAGAAATAAAAATAGCCGCTCCGGCAGTTACATTACGCGGAGCATCACCATAACAAGCCTGTCCCCCTCTCTGACCTTTCCATCTGGCTGCTGTTTGTTGTCTGAGCGTGGCCTCTGATGCGAACCTCAAGGCTAAAAGTCAGGGCTAAAAGGGGAACGCAGGAGTCAAACGACACGGCAGGAAACCGCAGAGACATCTTTTCGGTCAGCGTTAGTTTACCTTTCTCTATTACCCTCAGAAATGGGCGCCGGGGCGACAAACAGACATTGTTGCCTCTGTAACCTCCATTGCAACATCAGTGAAAGATCAAGCACATCATACACAGAGAGAGTGAGAAGGGAAGGAAAAACAAGTGTTCAGAACAATAAATACCACTTTAGTCCCTCTGCCTTTAGAGAGCCCACCATTTTTAATCAAGCCGGCCCTTTCCCAGGACACATGAGGAAAACTGCAGCTTAGCCCCACCCATTCATGCTAAAGTTTTAAGGAGTGTTTCTGTCTGAGGTAGTTCTTAAATTAAGCAGCCAATCAGAACAGAGCTCATTTACATATGTCAGTCATAAAGGAGGAGGCCGGTTAACTTAGCTGGTTAGACCGTGGTGCTGATAATGCCGAGGTCGGGGATCAAACCTGTGCCTTTTAACGGACCTGTAGTGGTGTGCATAGCTGGCTTCCAAGTAGTTGTTGGTTTGAGTCCCAGGACTGTTAGTGGCACCACT
>JBBPCX010068531.1:0-12150 GCA_037974365.1 Hydrocynus forskahlii
TATATATATACATGTTATACATGTTTATTCTTTTATTTTTCTGCACCACTGTCTGGGACAGGTTATATCTGATTATTTCAGGTCTGTCTGGGTTCTGAGTTAAAGCTGAGCAGGTTGATGCTGTAGTTTAACTGCAAGACTCGTTCTGAGTTTAAGGGCGACTCAGGATCTGTGTGTGGATTAATTTGTCCGCAGTGGCCGAGGGGATAATCAGAGGATAACGAGGGGATAATGATTGTTGAGTCCTGAACATTCATTCGTTATCTTTAATGAGACGCTGTTGAGTGTGTTATGTTTAATCACAGTGGCCGTGGCGACCATGGCGACCGTGGCGAGTGTGATATAAGATGTTCTTACGTATTGACATGATGAAGCATTTTTAAAGATTTAAAGACAAATCTCTCCTCCAGTCTGCAGCCTTTTGCCACATAACATTTCAGCACTAATGAGTGACACTAGATATAAAGTCTTCAGATCGTTCATACAAACTTATACTTTATTAATGAATAAAAATGAATAATGTTAATGCATTTGCTATGAATAATTCAGTATATACTACAAATTATTAAGCATCTTTTGTGAATTATTTAAGACCTACTCAAAGTATTCTGTATCTACTATGAATCATTCAGTATCTACTATGAATTATTCAAAAACTACTGTGAAAGATTCAGTATCCACTGCGAATTCTTCCATATATACTGTTAAAAAGTAAAATCCACTCTGAATGATTAAGGATCCCCTGTTAGTTCCACATGTTTTGAAGTAGTAAGGGGACTTATTTTATTTTGTTCAGATTCGCTGAAGTGAAGTAAACGTCCATTCTTTGTCGTTTGTTTATTCAGGGTTGTTTATGCATCCTCATGTTCTGTTGTTGGTTATTTCATGCCCAGACGCCAGGAGGAATATAAATGGGTTGTTATCGATATTCTTATCGCTGGCCTGTGCTGGGCTTCCTGATTTCCATGCATCCCGGTCAAACCGCTGTGTCTGTTTGCTGAACCAAATAACTGGATCTCCTGTAACAAACAAACAAACAAACAAACAAACAAGCAGACAGACAGGCTGTGTGTCTTTGTGTGTGTGTGTCTTTGTGTGTGTGTGTGTGTGTGTGTGTGTTTTAATAGTACTGTCACTGTTTACATCCATGATAGTTTCTTTAATTATGAGCTAATAACCCTAGAGCTGAGTAAGGTGTGTTCAGGTGGGTATATCAACATGTATGAATGTGAGCATTCAGATAAGTTTTAGGTGTGTTTAAGTGTATTTTTAGGTATTTACTGTTTTTATGTTCATGTTCTGGTGAATGTTAAGTATGTTTGGATCTTTGCAGGTTCAGGTGTACATTCAGGTGCATGTCCAGGTGAATACTAAGATTCCAAGCACACACGCAGGTGAGTGTTAAGATGTGCATGTCTAGATGAGTATGAAAGCTATGTCAAGGTGAGTGTTAAAGATTTGTTTGGGTGCCTGTTCAGATGATTTTGAGTAACAGGTATGTAAGTTAGGTGATGCAGGTGAGTGTTATATTCAGGCACCTGTCTAGGTGAGTGTTAAAGTGTGTATTCAGGCACCTGTCTATGTGATTGTTAAGGATTTGTCCAGGTGAGTGTAAAGGTGTGTGTTCAGTGGCATGTCCAGATGAGTGTTAAGGAAGTGTGCAGGTGAGAGTCAAGGTATGTGTCCAAATGTGTCCAAGTGCCTGTCCAAGTGATTTTAAGTATTTAAGTGTGTGAGTCCACATGAATCCAGGAGTGTTAAGTTTTGTATTTATGTGCATGTCCAGGTGAGTGTTAAGTTAATTATTCACATGCCTGTCCACTGCGGTGTGTAACATCCATATTACCAGGCTGTGTTCTTTTTCTTCTGGTAATAAAAAGTCCATAAGTGTGTCTCTGTTTTCTGACGACGTGATAAAATGAGCTTGTTTTTGTTGACTGTCGAGAAAGCAGAGTCACTTAAACGAAAACGACAAGATTAGTGAATCGTTAGTGGTGTTCATGAGGCTAATGTAAATGATTTGACGTTAATGGACTGATGTTAACATCTCCACTACAGCTTCGTTTCATCAGCGCTTCATCTGCAGGCTGTTGATGCAGAGCGGCGGTCTGTCTGTTCTCCTCCCTCCAGGGATCTCCATCTGAATCTTAAGTGACTGTTCCACACTTCCCAATTATTGATTAATTGAGCATGTTCTCCCACCACGAATTCACATAAGAACCTCGCTGACATCCATAACTTCACCGTTTAATCTACGCATGCAGGCGCTTGATTTCTTCCAAGCTCTTCTCATCCAACCCACTAAAGAAACTGTCATCATAATTCACACATTGTGTCCCATATGGTGTTTGAATCAGATGGAGCAGCGAGACATTTTAATTTCATCACAATCAAAGCTACAAATTGCTGCTACTCTTAAGCCGTGAACCCTGATTGTATTAGCATATCAGACTAACGGGAAAAGACACAACGGCTCCTTCCAAGGACGAATTCCAGCCTTTTTTCCTTGCAGAACGGAAAGATGAATGACAAAGAGCCTCAAACAGCCTCAGAATGAATTAAAATCACCTCTAAATCTGATTTAGCCTGAACGATGAAGATGATGTGTGATCTGAGTGGTTTTGTTCATGGCAGTTTAGGTGAGTTCAGGTGAGTTTTTCAGTTCACGTTCAGGCGAGAGTCCAGGTGAGTTTTTCAATTCACGCTCAGGTCAGTTTCCAGGTGAGTGTCAACAAATATTTTTGACAAACCCTGCTTCAAGAATTTTTTTGGTGCCCCTTTAGCCCTACTGGAGTTTTCCAGTTTAGGTTCAACTGTGTGTTCAATGTCTAGAAACTCTGAACAGCATGTTCAGGTGAGCATTCAAGTGAGTGTTCAAGTATGTTTTTTATATGTTTAGAAAAACTGATAAGCATGTTCAGGTGGGTTTTCCAGTTCAGGTTCAGATGATCATTTAGGTTTGTTTAGTAAGTCCAAACAATATGATCCTTATGTCCAAGTGGGCTTTCTGGTTGAGGTTCATTTGAATGTTCATAATGTCTGGAAAAACTGATCAGCTTACATGGGTGAGTTTTCCAGATCAGGCTTATGTGACTGTTCAGGTAAGTGTCCAGGTGGGTTTTTCAGTTCACATTCAGGTGAATGTCTAGGTGAGTTTTCAATCCGTGTTTACGTGTTCATTCAAGTGAGTGTCCAGGTGTTTGTTCAAATGAGTATCCTGGTGAGTTTTTCAGTTGACATTCAGGCAAATGTCTAGGTGAGTTTTCCAGTTCAGGTTCAGGTGAGTGTTCAAGTGAGTGCTCAGATGAGTGTTCAGGTGTTTGTTCAGGTATTCGTCAAGTGTTTGTTTAGGTGAGTGTCCTGATGTGTTTTTCAGTTCAGACACAAACAGCGTCCAAATTGAAAACAGTGTTCAGGTATTTGTTAGGGTGAGTTTTTCAGTTCAGGTTCAGGTGAGTGTACAAGTGGGTGTTTGGGTGTTTGTTCAGGTATTCATTCATTCAGGTGTTCATTCAGGTGAGTGTCCAGCTGAGTGTTCAGGTGAGTGTTAAGGTGTGTTTTCAGGTGAGTTTTGAGCCTTGATTATATTAGCATATCAAACTATCTGGTTTTCCACTGACAGATGCTCATTCCTGATGTTTCCGTCTTGTCGGTCTGCAGGTGGATTTATAAAAGATCTGAGTCTGAATTCTAGCTGCGTAGGAGAGCCTCTGCGTTTGATCCTTTGCCGCTCAGTTCATCATGAAGTGATTGACGCAACCTGCAGTGAGGGGAGATTATAGCGTTTAAAGTCACTATAAGTCAATGGCTTTTGATATGATGGATTGAAAGAGCAGGGCTGAGCCTGAAGTAGGCCACATTACCATAATTCAATTTACACTCGATGTACGCTGCGCTGGTCTGACAGACTCTTACAATGAGGCCAACATGCTCATCGCTCCTCGGCCCCTGTGTCTACACCTTCGGCTTTATCTCGGTCTGATTCCATCCATTAACCTCGCAAATCTCATGCCTTCGTCTCTTCTGTCTTCACCTCTGACTTCTTCTTTTTTTTCATCCCACACTTTTTAGGAAGGAACTAGATTTGTGAGGCCCCCAGTCCACAGACCACTGTCAGGAGCAATCTTTTATACATACAGAACCTCATCGCTTATACACGGTTCATATTGCTATCCATAAAAATAGACAAAAGTGTGTAATAATGTATCTAAAAAGTGCTGGAAGCTAATGTACACCGTTTAGCAATGTGATAACTGACTCTAATACTCTCTTTAAGGCATGTAGAGGTGCTCTATAATCTTAATAGACTTGCTTATGTGGTTTCTGATACTGTATGACTCACTCATCTAGAAACATGGACTTAATTGAGGCTTTGGGAAACCTGCTACAGTGTTTAGCTCTGCTAATTTGCTTTAGTCTTGCTTAATACATCTGGGGATGCTACACATGCAGACGCTCTTTAGAACGTCTGTGGCCTTTGACCTAAAGCTTATGTCGTCAGACGGTGCCCAACCTTCATTGTGTATTTCGACCCTTAACCGCTACACCCTCCAGTTGGCGGGTCAGCAGTGGTGGCCAGGTCACTGCCCATCAACTCCAGGCCTCCAGCCCACCTCCTCCTTTTTATGCCAAAGCCAACAAGAGGCTCTTTTGCTGCCTCTCCAATCCTGCACACAGCTGTCTTGTGCTCCCTGCCTGATACACCGAGCGTAGGGAGCACCGACCATACCAACTGTGCCGGGAACCCTCTACACCCCACCTCCACTGGAAACAGCCATGTTTGCCACCCTTTCTCTCTACACTCTATGACGAGGTCTTGGCATTTTAGACATTTCCTCTCATGGGCCTCATCACAGCCTTCTTCCCATGGGACAGTCAATTCCACAATGATGATCTTCTTTGCCTTCTCTGACCAGATGACTATATCCGGCCTCAAGGTAGTCTGGACAATGGGAGCGAAAGTCAGCTTCCTACCCAGGTCTGCTTGCATCTCCCATTCTTGATTAAATCATCTCCCTGAAGGACATTGGTTCTTATTCTCTTTGCAGAAAATGACTGCTCCCCCACCCTGATGAACTGCAACAATGGTGCTTGTGGCTTGTGTATTTGTGGTCTTTTCCTGGCCTGCTCCAAGATGTCTGCAATCACACTGAGCACCTGGTCATGCCGCCACCTGTATCTCCCCTGGGACAAGGCTGTTTGACACCCTGCCAGGATATGGGAAAGTGTGCCTTTCTTCCCACACAGTCTTCATTCAGGCCCCACCTCACCAGGTTTGTCATACACAGACCTCAAGACGAAGCTTATACGGAATGGCTCCAGCCTCCAGAGTTCAGTCCACGAGACCCTCCTTTTTGGGAGGTTCCATTTGGTCCATGTTCCCTGGGTTCTTAGTTCAACAGCCTTCACCTACCGTGTCTCCTCCACTTGGTGATGCACTTCAGCCTGAACCATCTCTCTCCTCAGCTGTTCACTTGCCTTCCCCCACTGGATGAAATGGAAGGTTTCTAGTCCCTGCCGATCAGTGCAAATGTTGCCAATCATGTCCCTCAACTCCACGGAGCTTTTGGCCTGCCTGACTGCAATGTCTGCTGCCCACTTACGGCCTGTTCTTGTTGTGACCCCGGTATTGCTGACTCGTTCATCTCTAGAGTCTTTGATCATCATTGCCACCCTGCACTTAGCCACCTTGAACTCCTCTACCACAGATGAAAGTGGAAGCTGGAGCTGGCCTGATCAAATATAGAGCCCCGTTGATGTGAAGCTGGGAGGGATACCAAGCCACCGCCTCAGGTGTTTTTTCACTTTTTTCTCCACACCCTCTACTGCAGTCATTGGTATCTCATAGACTGTCAGTAGCCACATCAGCCTTGGTAAAAGCCCATGCTGGTAAATCCATGACTTGAACTTGCCAGGTAGCCCTGACCCATCAATCCTCCTCAGCTGTTTTTCAGTGCCGGAGATATTGTTCCTGTCACTGAGAATGTCGTCATACCACTTCCCCAGGCATTTGATAGGGTGCTCTTTTACTTTTGGGATCTCTTCCCCTTGGACCTGAAGTTTGAACTCATTAGTCAGCTTCCCCCTCCTTATCACCACACTCTGTGACTTTCTGGGCTTGAAGGCCATCCTTGCCCATGATGCCACGGCCCCAAGGGTCTTCAGGATCCACCTTGCCTGCACATGTGATGTTGTTGTTATAGTAAGGTCATCCATTAATCCTCTTAATGGGGGTTGCCTACCACCTGCTGCCGTTAATGGTCCCTTGGCCTCTGCTGCTGCTCCTGTAATACGGAGGTTCATCCCCATGATGAACAGGATTGGGGAAACAGTGCATCTGGTTACAATCCCCTTCTTCAGTGGCTGCCATGTGGTGGTAAACTTGGCAGCCCGGAACTGCAGCTTAAATGAACCCAGGTAGCTGCTAATCATCTGCTTGATCTTACCTGGGATATGGTAGTGCTCCATGGCCTTATTAATGAGGCTATGGCACACAGACCCATTCGCATTGGCAAGGTCCAGGCATATGACTGCTAGTTTGCCCTTACTCCTCTTGAACTCCTGGATCAGATGGCTGAGGATGGTGGTGTGTTCTAGGCACACAGAGAAACCTGGTATCCCCCCCTTTTGGATTGAGGTGTCTACATAGCCATTCTCATGTACGTTGTCATTCGCCTTGCCAAGACTGAGAGGAAGATCTTGGCTTCTACACTCAGCAGAGAGATAGTACGAAACTGGCTTATCTCAGAAGATCCCTTCTCTTTTGGCACAAAGAATCCCTCTGCCACCCTCCAGGATGCTGGTATGTTGCCCTTTGCCCTGATTTTCCGGAGGAGCTTCTATAGTCTATGCAGCAAAAGTGGACATTTCTTGTAGACTTTGTAGGGCAAGCCACTTGGTCCAGGGGCTGATGTTGCTCTTGCCTTCTTCACCACCTCCTCCACTTCCTTCCAGGTTGGCTGTCTGATCTCCAGGTTCTCCAGGCTCTCTGATCTTACCTTCCTCTGCTTCCGTGCCTGCTCCGCCTTCCTCAGCCTGCGCAGCCGATCTCGGAGTCCAGATGTTAGGTCTTTGATCCCTTCTTTTTCCTCTTCTGCAGTCTTCCTGAACTGCTTGGAGAGGACCTTGATCTCTTTCCTCAAGCTTTGTATCTCCTTCTCTCTCCAATTTAGTTGCTTCCCCTTTGAACTGGTGGGCTTTTTCTCTTTAATGCCAAATTGCTCCCTGGCCATGTTGTATGTAATTGCAGTCATCGTCTCAATTTTCTGCTCCACTGTCCCAGCCAGTGCCACTTCAAGAATCTTATTCAGATCCTCATCCAGTTGTTGCCACTCCTTATTGCTGTTCATTCTGGGCCATTTCACCCTTTCTTTCGCAGGTTGGAGCTGTCGGGGGGCATCAGACTGGTCCATTGTATGGTTCTGGGGCAAAACCGTTGCTAAGAGGGTGCTTCCTATGGGGTGCTTCCTGCCTGTTGCCACCCTGCACTGCGATGGAGCTGCCTCTTCTCCACACTTGGTCCTGGCTTGATGTATCTTCAGCCCTGTGGTGTTCTTGCATATCTTGCCGCATCAGCATCTGGCCTCTGGTGCCATCCCTGTCAGTGTGGTTTGGGTGAGCCTTCTCATTAGGTTATGAATAACAGTGAGTCATACGGCATTAGAATTCACATAAACACGTCTATTAGATATTTGATATTTGTTAGTTTTTCAATAAAAATACGAATATTCAGAGTTTGGTATGACCCAGATTTCATTACAGTGAAGATAAATGAAACCAGATGTCTTCAACAGAAATCCAGCTGTTTTATTCACTATTGACTCTCCACATGAGTGTTTATATGGACGTCTGGTTCCATTCACCTCCACTGTGAACAGTTCTGACCCTGTTTATGTCTTAAACACCTAATCATGCCGAAACTCCACTTTTGAGGCGAATGTGTGGTGATGCTAATCGGTGCATATTATTTTCCATTGCTTGTTAGCTTGATTAACCTCATAGCCCCAGCGCTGAAAGTGAAGAAAACTTCAGACACATTAGGGTTAAAGGGGGGGAAATGTGTAAATTTGCCAAACTATCATTTAAGGAGCGACGCGAGTCTCTGTCAGGAACGATTCACCGCTTCATCAGTTACAGCGCAGCTGCTGTCATGTGGTGCTCAATGAAGTCGTCAGTTCGGTTCTCTGTCAGGGTTCCGCCAGCACGGCCACATGAGATAAAGCCCCCGGCAGATCACAGTGACACACACACACAGAGTGGAGCACTTCATGCACAGCGAGGCACTGCCGCCTCAAACCACATTAAAGACTTTAAACATATTACATTTATTAAAACAATATCAGCTTCCTCATATGGCCTC
The DNA here is from genome assembly GCA_037974365.1 of Hydrocynus forskahlii. Classification (NCBI taxonomy): domain Eukaryota; kingdom Metazoa; phylum Chordata; class Actinopteri; order Characiformes; family Alestidae; genus Hydrocynus; species Hydrocynus forskahlii. Next base: position 8,360 of record JBBPCX010068531.1, read on the forward strand.
CACTTTCAGAAATGTTTTCCTTTGTACTGTATGATACACTACATACAATATGAAAATATTGTATATTTTCTGTTTTATTTATTGATTTAGTTGTTTTATAAAGCAAAAAATTATCATTCTAAAATTATTGTTATTATTATTATTATTATTATTATTATTATTGCCAAGAGTTTTAGCCATAAAAAACTGCTTACACTAATGTTCTACCTAAGGTTCTACAGTCAGTGACATCTAGAACTGAGTGAAATTATACTACAGCTACAGTCAGTGACATATCTCGAACCCTGCTTGCACTATAGCTCTAAAGTCAGAGGAGTATCTAGACCTGACTGAAGCCTGCTTACACTAAGGTTCTACATATGCCACTGACTGTAAGACCTGCTTACATTCTGGCTCTAAAATCAGTGACATATCTAGAACCCTGCTTACACTATAGCTCTAAAGTCAGTGATGTATCAAGAACTGTCAGAAACCCGCATACACTAAGGTTCTACAATCATTGCCATATCTAGATCTGAATGAAACCTGGTTAAACTATAGCTCCACCGTCAGTGATGTATCTTGAACCGCCTGAAACCTGTGTACAATATGATTCCACGGTCAGTGACACATCTAGATACAACAGAACTCTGCTTACACTTTGGCTCTAGAGCCAGTGACATATATAAAACTACTTGAAACCTAGTTGTGCTAAAATTAGTGACGTATCTAGAACTGACTGAAGTCAGAGATAAATCTAGGACTTACACTACAGCTCTGCAACCTGAAACTGACTACAAACTGAAACAGTCAGTGGCATATCTAAAATATATTGAGGCCATTACACTACAGTCATTGATGTGTCTAGAACTGACTGAAACCTGCTTACACTGTGACTCTACAGTCAGGGACATATCTAGAACTGACTGAAACCTGCTTACACTGTGACTCTACAGTCAGGGACATATCTAGAACTGACTGAAACCTGCTTACATTATGGTTCTATAGTCAGTGACGTATCTGAACACTGAGGACTTTGATAGACTGAGTTATCGAAGTTGACTAATTCAAAGGGTGTGTCTGAAATCGCGCACTTATGTGAGTGCACAGGAATGTAGTGCTTAGTGCGCACTGAGCACTTCCTTCTGTAGTGCACACTGCCATGGGTAAGTACTGTCCCAAATGGAACACCAACGTTTTGCATTTAGCAGAAGTGACGGACTAACATTTGATTCTCCAGCCTGCCAAAATATCTGCCAGCTTTTGTTTACGCAGTGAACTTCCTCGTGTTTTATTTGTTTTTGTTTACCCCCTACTACACCCCACGTGGAAACTACATCGCATCCAATGTCGACGCAGGACTATTCAACTCTGAAAACTTGTAGAAATCCCTCCCCTTCCGCTACGTAGTCAAAATGGCGTCCGTTTAGAACAAGTAGTGTCCATCGTTCCACACTGCGTTTTTTGGCCATTATTAGTGCACCATCCGGGTACTTTTCAGTTTTAGCTTGGTTGTCAGTGTGAACGCACTATGTTCTAAAAAATAGTGTTCGAAGTGTGCAAGAGCGCGATTTCAGACACACCCAATAGGTTCTAAAAAGTAATCCCCCCCAAAATGTAAATGTAAGGTACAGTGCTGTGCAAAAGTCTTGACGACATCATTTCTTTATTGTTTGCTTTAAATCACTTTGTTGGTGCAAAAATACGATTTTTTGTCTGTCAAACTTTGGTATATTGAGTAGACTGCATAAAAGAAATGGGAAGAAATGTGACAGGCTGCAAAGTGTCTAAATATACAAGGTGTTTGGATAAAGCACCACCACTGATCACCTGATCATCTGGAATTATCTGCATCTGTTTCTTCACTGGTTCAGGCCTTAAGTTAGATGTGATTTGTTCTGCTTGAACAATTCATATGTAGATCGCTGTGTGTCTTACACAAAAAACATTCATGTGAAACTGGTCAGGTTCAGGGACTGGACTGAAAATTAGAGTCTTTGAAAGTCCTTCAAGAAGCCTGGAGAACTGTTCCTCAAGACCACATTAAAAATACAAGAAAGCCTGGATTGTTGTAAGCAAAATATGAAGAAATGAGGGGCTCAAGACTTTTGCACGGTACTGGACATTCCACTCTAATTACACATAGTTGTAATTTTTATATAATTCTTTCTAATCAGATTACATGCTCCAGATAACATGTAGTCCAGTGCTGGAGAAGTTTAGGAATCTCTGGACATGAGCAGTAGCCTCACCTCTCCTCATTTCTACTCAGCTCCTGAAATTGTGCATTTTACAGGAGAATATTATTCCGTTTATCTTTAATTTTCACACCTCTGAATACATTTCACACCTCAATTTGTAAACTGACTCTGAGAAAATTGGAGTCAAGTTCGGGCCGACGATGGAGCAGAACCTTCTGCTGGAATACTTTCACAGAAACCTTAACCAATTAATCCCCACCTGCTTTATATAATATTAAAGAGCCCATATACTCACAATTTTCTCATATAAAAAGCGGTTTTATGCACCAAGAACGATCATGATATTTTTATGATCATTTTTATCATTGTCTTTTAATGCTTTAGATTTATTTGTGACTGTGTCTTTAAGATCTTTTATTAACACATAATTGTACATTTATATTTACATATATTATATATATATATATATATATATATCTTTTCTGATTGGCTGACCTGTATTGTGCTTTAGAACACTGAACTGTTCTAGTGGTCTTTTTAGATTTTCAGTGTGATTCCTTTAAATGGGCAAGGCTAAACTTCTATTAGCTGAATGGGTGAGGTTAAACTGTTACAGGCTAAATGACTGGGGCTAAACTGCTGTAGGCTGAATGGGTGGGGCTAAAGTTCTGTAAATTAAACTGGTGGGGCTAAATAGTTATAGGCTGAATGGGTGGGGCTAAATTTCTAACGACTGAACAGGTGGAGCCAACCTGCTGTACTCTGAAGGGGCGGGGCTACACTGCTATTGGTTGAAAGTGCAGGCTGAGCGGGTGGGGCTAAACTGCTATATGCCAAATAGGTGGGGATATGATGTTATAAGTTAAATGGGTCGGGCTAAAGTGCTGTAGACTAAATGGGTGGGGCTAAACTGATACAGGCTGAATGGGCAGGGCTTAACCGCTATATTAATGTAAACACAATTGTTTTCATTATAATTGTATACATACATTTCGTAGCTAACTTTTTTCTTTATTTATCCTATCATGGAGCATTCTTTGGACAGTGTGAATAACTATATGTCCTCTTGTGTCTCATGTTATTTCTCATTTAACTAATAAACACAAAATGATGCAATAATAAGGTAATTCTGTCCACTGCTGTGTACATATGCAGTGTATACTGGTGTAACTAAACCGTACCTTTATGGGTCTTTTATGTGTGTTTTTTCATGCCATTCGCTGCTGGTCCTTGTGTTTACATTCAGGTTCATCATCAGAGCCCCCGTTGATTTGCTTGTGGGTTTAAACAGAGGCTGTTTTGTAATTCTGCAACGTTCCTGAAGTGATTGTAGCTTTAACCCTGCTGCAGCCCTCCTACAGCTATTACTGTGTGCCAGTAGATTGTGTGTGTGTGTGTGTGTGTGTGTGTGTATGTGTGTGTGCGTGTGTGTGATAGGTTTTAGTGTGTTGCCAGTAAAGCAGATGAAAATGATCCATCATATTCTCAGTGGTGTAAGGCAGTAGGAGTGTACGCTAGCAGGCTAATCAGATTAGCTCTCGCCCACGGACCGAGCAGAGCAGTGCAAGTGCGTGCCCTGAACTCCACCAAGGCTTTTAAAGAAAGCTGGGG
>JBBPCX010068532.1:0-12150 GCA_037974365.1 Hydrocynus forskahlii
GCTGCACGAAAACTCGTGAGACCGGGCTCGTTCGAAGGGGCAGACCGAACACTAGCCCACTTCCATGCTTTGATTCTTTTGGTCGCACGAAAATGCGTCACGGCGCGCAGCGGTCAAAGTTCAACAAAGTGCGTCAAAGTCCGCGCCCAAGGCCGCTGAGTGGCGCAAGCCATAGAAAATAATGGGTTTCAGAGCAAAGTGCAGCGCATGCCGCGTTCGCATACAAGCCCAAATAAGCAACGAACTTTCAAAACAAAAGGATAAAAAAACCCCTGCATGAACATAAAAATAATAAAATAATTGTCAGCGTTAAGTAAATAATGCGTTACACGATAATAACATGTTAATGTGCCCAGGCCTAATATATTACCTAAATGCACAGTGGGACATTAAGCTCTTTCTGAGCACGCTTATGGTTTACTTCATATATCAGTATCAGCAGATCAGTTTGACCAAATCAGTGCAAGGCTGCACATTTCACTTCCCAACCTTTACTTCAGTGGTAATACATTTTTACTGTTGAGCAGAAGTCTTAATAAAAAGGAATGTGAAACTGTCTTGCTGTTTGTTTTGACCGAAGACAGAAGTGAAAGCTCATAATAATAATAACAATAATAATAATAATAATAATACATTTTATTTATAAGCACCTTTCATGACTCTCAATGTCACTTTACAGAAGTTATCCAGAAATAAAAGTTAAAGAATAGATGCATTAAATTAAGTTCAGGGAGGGCGTTCCACATTGGGGACCTTAAGCACAGTTAGTTTAAGTGCACTCTCCACGGATACGGCTGGCCAGCTGAATATCTTTAGTCATGATGGTGACTCTCTTTGTGTGGATGGTGCACAGGTTCGTGTCCTCGAACAGATCCACCAAGTAAGCCTGGCTGAACAGACCGGGTTAGGCCTCACTGGCTTCCTGCAGGGCCACGATGGCGGAGCTCTGGAAACAGTCTTGAAATCCTGAGCGATCTCACGCACCAGGCGCTGGAAGGGCAGCTTGCGGATCAGCAGTTCCGTGGATTTTTGGTAACGGCGGATCTCTCTCAGAGCCATGGGGCCTGTAATGGTGACCTTTACTACAGTGAAACTATTTGGACTAAACCAGACAAGTATTGAGTATTAGAACCATAAGAATCATAGTAGAATCATAATACATTATGTACTGCATCATCCCTTTATTATCTAAATTATTATCCCCTTTCCTTTTGTGCGGGCCTGCACACTCGCTCATACACTCATGGGGACCGGCTCTCCTCTTAGTCAAACCTGCCCCTTGTTCAAGTTGATTAGTGGCCTGGTGGAGGAGTGTATATATATTGGCAGGTGGCTCGGCACTAGGCGGATGTCTCACTTGTCCCTGCCTCCTCCGGGAGGTTGGCGCACAGACCGGGAACTTGGTCTATTGTGCAGAGTGGTTGGTCATCAGGCAATCAGGAGTGATTGAGCTTGGGCTTCACAGCCCAGGCTCTGGTAACCAGTAGAGATTTGGGTTTCGTCTATCGGTTTTGTAGAGGTAGGAAATGCTGGTGCTCTGTTCCTGTAGTAAATGCATATGGAAAAGCTACCAGCTATTATATTTCTCATTCCTTCAGTCTTTCGATAGCATGCACAGCTGGTTATTGGTCGTATTTCCCTCTTGTGGTCAGGTGCTGCAGACCATGCTAGAGTTCAGGTGGGCAGGCTATGGGTGGGAATTATTTAAACCTTTTTTTTTTAGCTAGTTCTTAACTATTACTTTTCCAGCTTGGCATAGTGGATGGTGTCTGAGGTGAGGCGGGCACAGTGTTCCCCCTGGTGTGCACTTCTTCGAGCCTCTCCCCAAGGGCCTCACCATTGCTATCCTCCGCCATTGCTGTTTTGTCTCTAGTGATTTGGTTTTCTTCTGTGTAGTTGGTTTTGTTTTTTTGTCTTCTTCTAACTTGTACTGCCTTTGTTAATCACCTCGGCTCAGCTATTGGATTGTTTGGATTAGATATTTTCTTTTTGCTGCTTTGAATTATTTTGCTTTTGTTTTGGTTGTGATTTAGTGTTATTCCTTTCAATTATTGCATTTTTTTTGTGGTTCTCTCTGGATTGAGTTGTTTTGCTTTTTGGTTTTTCTTTGTTTGCTATTTGGTTCTTGCGTATTACTGTTTCTTTCCTCTTTATTGTGATTTTACCATTCTTTTGCGTGGTTTCCTTTTTTGTGTTTTATTGGTTTGTTTGGATTTTGTTTGTTTTGTTTTTTTTACATTGTGTCAAGTATTTATTCTTGTGTTTCTTTGTTCTGTTTTTGAGCAGGAGCTGTTTGGCCACCAAGCTGGCGACGGTCGTATTTTGGGTGGTGGCCCCCCTGCACTGGTAGTGTAGAGGACTTCAGGTGGTGGGCGTGTTGATTGTGGTTCCTTCACGAGTGGCGTGTGGTGTTGGGGTCCCCCCTTGCCCTAGTTATCCTCCCTTATCCCCGTGGTAAGCCAAACGTTTGTTCCTGCTGTGGTTTTATGTGCATTTTTATGAATGTTAATTTTATAATTGAAATAAAACCCTTAGATGAACAAATGGAATCACATCTCATGCCATATTGTGTGAGCGAATCTGTGTGTCCTTAAACTGGTAATGAGATGATTCCTTAGGGTGAAATTCCCTTAGGTGGCGTAGTCACTCTGTTCCTGCTTGTGTTCAATCTGCCACATTAGAAATAAGAATATATGAGAAATCATGGGACAGTCACTAATCTGAATATCCACAGTAGTAAGAGTTGCATTTAACCAATCACTGACCTGCACTCTAGCTCTACTTATATGGTAACTGCAGTGTACGACACTTTCCTGTGAATATTTCCAAGAGAAAACAAAACATGTAGGTCGGAGTACTGATCAGCAATTTGGCTGTACTTTAATTTTTCTTTTGGTTTATCAACATGTATTAGTGACGGACTGTGACATCTTTCTGCTATTAAGAATGAAGAGTTTTCTCAATGATCAGAAAGTGTCAGAAAAAAGAAAAATGGACATTTAAAGGTCAACCCTTATTTAAACATCACAAGGTACATTGAGGATTACACAAATCAAGGCACATTGTGAGCATTACACATGTCAAGGCACTGAAGAGAGTAAATATAAATTTGACCAAAAAACGTAAACAAAAAACGTAAAGAAAAATAAATCTTGAGGGCATGAGACAAACTTCTATACCTTTAAAATGACAAAATATAATCATGGATAAAAAAAATCAAATGAGATGAAAACAAGGACAGTAAAAATAACAGTAAAAGCAAGAATAAAAGTAGTAATACAAATAAAAACAATAAAAGATCACAAAAAATCTTGGTCATCCTCAACACTGACAAACCCTGAATGAAGCTGTCATTACCAGGTTTCCTGAAGCTCATTTAAAAATGGAATAAAAAAATCTTGCATAGTATTATCATTGCGTGGAATCTTCTTCATGATGTCCCTGATATTGATAATGCACTGGCGTTCACCCCAAGTCTGAATGAGGAGCTTAGTCAATGAAGCTCTGTCTTTGCCCTCCAACAAACCAGCAGGGATTCTTGGTTTGTCTGAATTTTCCAGCAGGTTCTTCATCTTTTTGAATTGGTCCTCCGTTAGTTCATCCATGATGTCGTTGAGACTCAATGCCCAGCCATGAAGAGGATCTTGGCGCAGTTCATGGTGATTTCCTTGAAAGAACAGGCATGATGTATATAAGCACACAAAATTAATTACAAGCATACATCTGACAGATATTCAGTTCTCAGAAAACATTTACTTATACTAACAGATAAAAATGTAAAAATTAGGCATATTGTTAAAGTGAGTGGTGCCTCCTTGAGCAGCCAATCCCTGAATATTGTAGTGATTGTAGCAGGTTTGTTTGTCTTTATTCTTTTAGTTATTTCATAACATCAGTTGCTTATATCTACAACTTATTTGACATATTTTAACATATGAGATAAAACATAATGAATTCTACAAATAAACAATAAATTACTTCAAGTAAATGGAATTTTACACAAATTTTACTGTTTACTGGTGTTCCTTCATTTGTTGATTAAAAAAAGATACAAGTTATTGTTTCTCTGATTATCTATGAATAAATAATAAGCACTCACCTGCTGGAGGCAGCCTCTGCATTTCATATGAATTGCAGGGTAATGGTTGCATTCCATGTGACCACCCCTTTGAATTCTGTTCACGAAATCGTCTCGTATCAGGACTTCGTGCAACTACCATGTTTCTGTTTTCCATCTCATCCTTCAGCCTGGATACTTCCTCCTGTAATAAACGTATCTTCTCGTCCTTTCTTTCACACTTGAAACATCTGGATGATGCTACATCTGGATGATGCATACTGGCATTCTCTGCCTGTGCGAGTTGTGCTTCTAATTTCTGAATCTCTTCCTCTCTTTTCTGGACAGTTGCTTGCAGTCTTCTAATTTCAGCATCTTTATCTCTGTTTGTGAGTGCTGTGAGCTTGTTAATTTTCTTCTTAAGTCGTTTAATCAGAGATTTCTTCTCTGTAAGGTCATTAGTTTTTGCTCCTTCTCTGCAAAAACGGACAGGAGCATCTTTGTCTGCCACAATGTACTCAATCATTTCAACAAGCTCCAAATTCTGGTTCCCCCTGGTACCATTCTTTTCGAGAACACAGTACCTCTTTCCGCACCTCTCGATGAACCTGTCCAGTTGATTAACCCTGATTTGGTCTTTAATGGTAATCCCTTTAAGTTTTTCTCCATGTGTGAACATCACAACTGTATGGTCCCAAACCTCCTCAGTGAGTAGACTTTCTAGTGTCTCTTTGGTCGTGTCAGTGATAGTGGAGCTCACATCGAGGGCTAAGAGCACGGCATGGGGTCCTTTTGAGAAGTTGGATTGCACAGAATACACAATCTGTTGCTTTGTTTTTATTTGCTGCTTGACAGATGCATGCAGATCTCCCTTCCATCCAGGGGCACGGATTACTTTGACCTTTCTATTACGTACTTCTTCCCCCTTTTTTATATAGGAGTTACAAAATTTCCCCCACACTTTGAAGACTTTCTTTTGAAGGATAGCATTGCCCACTTCGTTTTTCCCAGCACAGTGAGTGCCAATGATCACAAGATTCAGCTCCTTGAAAAGGGGGAAATCTACAAAGGAAAAAAAAACTTCTATATGTAATGAAACATCTTCAACTACATTAACAAAAATGCATCTTTATGCTGAACTGTTATGTGGTTCTCACTCTGTGTCTCCTCATCTTCGGGGTCGATTAACCAGTTGTCATCTTCTGCCCGTGCTACATTACAAAAAAGACAAAAGGTATTTTAATTTATTTGCTTGATAGTAAAGCTGATTTATGTACACTCAGCAAAAACATGTAAAGATCTTCATTTCCTATGTACTGTTAGTTACTCTTGCAGAAAAGAAAGCTCATGTCTATGCTAGTTACACAGCAAGCTTCATTCATTTACAGCAATGCTCTTAAGGACTTTTTACCTTTAAACCAGATTCCCTTACGCAATACCAACAATGTAGCTTTATCAACATCAGTGTGAAAACAAGGGTGAAAAAAACTTGCTTACAATTTCGATTCCCCATTTTCACTGTTGTGTTTCTGTTCCACTGAAAAATGAGAATGTTTCTGAAGATCCTGAGAGAAATTAAATGCTCATGAATAACCTTTCATAGAAGATGTAGCTTCTGCATGAATTGTCTATATATAATGGGGGTTGTGCTGGCCGAATGGGTAGGATACTTGCCTTTGGAGTAAGAGATCATGGGTTCGAAACCTACATTCAGTATACCACCACTGGGTTCCTGAGCAAGACCCCCAACCCCAAGTTGCTCCAGGGAGAATGCAACTACATATATCTATTCCAATATTATTGCCCAGCTAAACAGCTTTAAACTACAATTTCCTCAGGTGCCTAAGTCTTTTGCATGGTACACACACATGTGCATTTAATAAAACATTTTAACAATATTTTTTTATAAATAATATACTACAAATGTTTATTTACGGTTGCTCTATTTAATTACTTTTTTATTTCTTATTTTAGCTTCCTAACACTCTACTATTTATCTGAAAGCTGAACAGGAATAACATTTTTATCCTTTTTTGTAATTTTTATCCTTTTTTTAACATTTCTCTGTTTAAAAATGTATTGTAAATGTCCCCAGCTTGTTTTTTTTTTTTCTTCTCAAATTGTATTTAGCTTAGCAGATAAATGAAAGCTGGACCATCAAGATCCCAAAATGGCTACCATCCAATGTGTTAATGTCCTTAATGCCCACAGTTTACTTACAGGTGTAAATAGTGTTTTTTACTGTTATACCTAGGTCCAGTGGCTAAAAAGTAGTAGAGCAACCCTGTTGCCTGAAAAACCAAAGCTTACTCATTCTCAGTGTATCAGCGAGTCTCTTACCAGTCACGGGAAAGTCCTGCCTCTCCACATAGGAGGGAATTATCCTTTAAAATTCATTTTTAAAAAATTGCTTCCTGTTGACAGATCCTTGTGCTCACCTTCTGTTGTTTTTAGAATAGCAAAGGTGTGGCTGAAGCAGCGGAACAAAACAAACAAATCCAAAACCCTGCTGGTCACTTCAGAGTGGTGATACAGCTTTAAAATCTCACCAAATCAGTCTAAACTTAATACATTGTTTTTAAGTGTTTTTAAGACAACAAAGGTAATCCCAGTACTAAAAAGAATATGAGCTTGTCTTCTTCATAGTTCATTTGTCTTTGCTGCAGCTGCCGTTTCCTCCTAATCATGTGACTTCTGTGCTTTGTGGGATCTACAGTATAAATAAACTCGCCTCAGAACAGAGACAGTAGCTATCTGCCGATTTGCTATGGAAATTAATATTCAAGCAAAGGTGAAATGACTGGGGTTGTTTGGGGTGTATATTCTCCCATTGCATGAGACCAATAAAAGTAAATCATTGTCCATACTGGTTGAATTGTAAGGAGAAAAATGAAAGCAGCTTCTAATAGCAGTAATTTTGAATATGCAGTTCTAGGCTAAATAGGACATTCATTTCCTTGTAACTGAATGCCTGAAAGTACTTCCCTTTTTCTACAGTGCCTCATGGAGAGATTGTATAGAAATGTGTAGAGTTGTCCATCACATTACTGTGTCTGGGGCCCAAAATTTTGTGTTGTACACCCCTGTCCTGATCTCAACCATTCTCTCCAGATTGTCCAGTATTTGCATACTACCAAGCTCGCCTTCATTACTAGCTTTTTAAGTCAGGCAACATCCCCAGCTTTTACACCACTAGCCCAGCAAACCACGGCACAGAACATTGCACTGACGCCCACTGTGTGTTTGAAAGCTTTAAGCAGCCTGCTGTGCACACAGAGTTTCCTCAGGAAGAGCATTCTGCTCTGTTGTTTCCTGTAAAGGGCCAATATGCTCTGATTCATTTGTTGTTGATCTGCACACTATGATATATCTTCTCTTGCCGGATGAAAACAGGGGGAGGATTCCATCTGAAATTCACCAGTCCTCCCAGCTACCACTATAAATAAACTGTTTGCATTATTTATGTAATGTGTTGTGTGTTGACAAAAACTAAGCAGTATTTGCTTTACACAAAGGCCAGATTAAGGAGGACAATAGATGAGGTTCTCAATCTCAGATGCAACACACTGCATATTTCCTCCCTGCTCATACACAACTCATGAAGGGATCATTTTCATGAGTAGTGGCAGATAAGATGTGTTTTAGTTCAAGCAAAGCACAAGATCTACTGCATAACACAGTACTTTTAAACCGGTTTCAGAACACTTTTAATGTGTAATCTCCTAAAATACAATTTCATGATTCATTGCAATTCATGATGTGTAGAAACGAATTTCATGTATTGAGTGTTTTGTCACGGTTTGGAGAGTTGAGCTGCTGGCACCCCTTTCAGTAGCATTGCAGAAAGTAAGGGAACATCTACTATTCTACCTTTTCCATTTGAACATCGTAGTAGTAATATTGCAGTCACAGCAATAAAACTGATACATTTATATTATATTGTATTGAATTTATTATAAAGGCTAACATTGAAAAAGACTAGAGTTCAGTATTCACTTAAGTCACTGCCAGCTGGTCTTAGTATTAGTTTAGTACTGGGGTAGGAGGGAGGGAAGTCAGGGATGAATCAACCTTTTAAAAAAGATTCTGGAAAAGGGAGATGAGTAGTTTCCCCCTGAAAAAAATACCGAAAGATAATTAACTCCCTGTGTTTATGAATTCCCTTCTGTGTGTAAATATCAGGTTTGTACAATGTGGTGTCTCAAAATAACATACTAAATTTATCTGCATGTCCTACTCTGAAATGTCATGACTTCAGATGTTCTACCTCCTGCAGAACAGGATTTAGATTCTATAAAACATCAAGACTGTATTGCCCCCTCTAGTGGACAATATTTTAGACTTTAGAATTTATAACAAAACCACACACACAAACTCAAACACAGGGAAATCCCCAAATCAAAGCTTGGGAGAGTTTATCGCAGACAGCTGGAGAAAGAATCCTCTGAAGCTGATCATACTTTTTGGTTGGTCGTAAAAATTACGGTGACCTCTGGGTAGGCTGGCTATTTATTGAGGTCAGAGATAAGAGCCAAGTGAAGTGACCACACTTCTCTAAAGAAGTTAGAAGTACAAAGAACATAAGCTAACCAATGAAAAGACAGATCAGACTAAACACAAAACTTAACTGAAATAAAACGCAGGTGATACTGTGTGTTAAATTGAAACAAGTGACCAGGAAAAAAAAGCAAGCCCAGGTTGTGTAATCTGGTGACAGATAAAGCAGGGTGGAAATGGCGAGACAGTAACAAGTGCAGGAAATGATAGTTCAGCAATGCAAACTATTTATAATTTTCATTGCTTTTGCAATGCTTGTGTTTTGCCTGTACCACGTCCTGTACCAGTTAGTAGTTCATTTCAAATGTATGCCATTGGCATGTTCATAAATACAGATCAATAGGACCAGCATAAACAATGGGATGTATTCATACTGAAATAGGAACATTAAAATTTTCATTACGTAGCACTGTTACGTGTCGGAGCCCGTAGGGTTTGTTTTCTCTCTCTCTCCCCCTTTCTCTGTTATTCTACGTAGTGGATCTGCGGACGTTGGTTCGTGGATGACCAATGTCATTCTACTCTCCCTCCGGTTGACGTCAGGATGCCAGCTCCCATTGGTGTTCTCCCAGTGATGTCCCGCCTCCGGCCTTCTGTTGATTGGCCGATCCGTGTTGTAAGCCGCAGTTGGCTACGTCGTCGTCGGGAGTCCCGCCTTCCTCCCTTAAAATTCCGGATAGAAGCGACGGTTCAGGAGACTGAGCCCTTTCCTCAGAGACTGACCTGCCGTTAGACTCCCGTTCGCTTGTTAAAATTGTGTGTGAATTTCGGTCCAACTTACCTGTTGGAAAGTGCACTGTGGTTTGTAATGTATTACTGGTCAGTCCCATCGCTCCGTCTATTCCAGGTTGGCACAGTTTAGATTTACCCTGGTTCGCTAAGTTCATCACGTAGGAATAATACCTGTTAGAAACACTAGTTATAAGGCAGACACCACCCTTGTATGTTTTGTTTGTAGTTAGTGGGGATAGTGAGGTAGTATTAGGGAACTTTTTGTTTTGTTCTTTCCTTTGGTGTTGTCTTCAGAATCCAACCTGGAAACTTATTGTAAACATATTTGTACGTACTTGTATATATCTGTTTTCCAGTCTTTATATTTAGATAAAAGTTTTGTACATAGCATGCGCCTTCGTATTGGTGTCTTTTCACGGATGGTCTTTTGTGTTCTCCACCCCACCTTCACCCTATCATTCCCTAGACGTAACAAGCACTAATAACTATGTTAACATGTGGTTACAGATCAGCTTTTCATGCAGCTGTAGGTACACATTGTTACCCCTCAGGTAATTACTGATAAAGAGCTTTTAGGAGCTTTTTAAAATGTAATGTAAAAATGCCAAAAAAAAAAAAAGAATAAGTTGCTTTGTTCACTTTTTGAACCAATTGCACTTTCATTTTCAGTCAATCCATCATGTTTTGAAGCTAATTCAAAACATGATGGATTGACTGGGGTTATGTGGCTTTCAGATAGCTCATGCTGATTGCTTACTACATGCAAAAGCTTTGTAAGATGCAGCAGTAGCTAAAAATTCATAGGTTCAAATCTTCATCCTCTATATGGATCATTGATGAAAATTTAAATTTCTAACTACAACAGCTCATGTCTTTCTATTCTATAGCGCTGACTGGCTGCTGAGAGAGATCACAGGTTAATGAACAATTACAAATGAACCCTGTTTTTTTATTGTCCTCTACAGCATTTTGATATTTTAGATGGGGCCTATTCTTTGTGTGGGGATCTGTGATTTCTTGTGTTGTGTGGCTACCTGTACTGGCAATTCAGTGTGGAGATCTGATTTTTGTGGCTGCTTGTTTTGAGTCACATGAGGCAGATCACATGATCAACTAGGAAGTTTGGCTTGTTGAGATGTCACACTCTTGCTGCTACTATTTGCCTTTGCGACTGTGGGCTCCCCTGTCATGCAGGTAATCAAAGTGATGTTAGATGTTTTAATATTACAAGAACTGATTTCTCATGTTTTGTTTTAATTTGATCAGGGTGATTGCTAGAACCATGTGTTCCACTCTTCATGGAGGACACAGGTGACTGCCTGATATTTTAAGAGTTGTGACCTCACGTTGAGTAGCTGGCCCACAGACATTGATACTCTGGTAACTCGTCTCACTTTTATGACTTTCTTGTTTTATATTTATATTTAAAATGTACAGACTTTGCCTCTTTCTGTAGCACTGGAATGTTCCATTTTCCTGCTTTGTTACTGTGTTGTGGGGAGTATTAAACGTTCTTGCAAAGTAGGCCTAGATTTGTTGTATGTGTTTTTTTGGTACTTGTGTTTCTATGAGTGCTGTGAATGAAACTGGGAACTAATATGCATCATATTTTCTTTAAAAAGGACCAGGCCAGCCACTGTTTTACTGTCAGTTCACAAGTCTTTCTTGGTTTTGTTTAATTTGTTTGGTTGCTTTGTTTGTCCTTCAGTTGCTACCCTGTGTTTGTAGTGGGCTTTTCTACCTTGGTTAATGTAGCTTTGCAGTTGTATTCAAGCTGGAACTCTGGTCAATTTTTTTTGCTGGGAGCTGGCTGTTCTCTCTTTGTCCCTGTGTAGGTTGTCTCTGTACAAGGCCGGATCCACGCCTGGTTACTGTTCCCTTCTGCTGGGGGCTGCATTGAAGGGGGGGAACTATCTTGGTGTGTACTGGTAACCCTCAACACGGTGTCGTATATTGTAGTGGTATTTACAGATCTTGCGTGTGCAGAGCTTGCTGTGGTGCATGCCTGTGTGGTGTTGGGTTTGCTGTCTCTTTTCCTCTCTCTCACCAGCGCCTCCTGAGACGGGAGCTGTGTGTGCCGACCTGGCCTTAGTATTCTGAGAAGTTTCAGCCAGTTACCCTCTGCAGTCTTTCCCTCTTATTCACTTCATAAATTGTATTCATACTCGTTTGTAATAAATTTGAACTTTATATATATATATATATATGCCTCTTGTAAACCTTTTTTTTTTTTTTTTGCGGGGAAGGCCCAAAATCACGCTATAGAGATAAAGGTTTTCTCCTACCCAGATTTGTCGTGATGTAGTCAGACAGTAAAGCAGGTATTCTGCATGTCAGGTACCACATTTTAGTGAGAAATGCTTTATTCTTTTTGCCTCTTTCAGTTTGTTGAAAGACATAGAATCAGAGGGAAAGTGTTTCGCATGCTTTTTTTATTCTCATAATCAGCTTTGTTTATATACATAATCATTAAGAGGTAACTTTAGATAATATTTAAAGCATTGCAAATGTGAGTGCAAGATTTTATTTTTCTGCCAAAGTTACATTATTCCCTTGATATTTTTCATAAACATCAGGGTTACGTCTATACTATGGTGGTTACATGCTTTAAGTACATGCTCTACCTCTAAGACAAATAATACAAAAGGCAGATAGATAGCTTGTTACAGAATATAGACTGTGTTTGGGTTACTGACCACAGTTCGCTTGCCATGCTATTTTTCTTATTGGTCTAATGGTTTCAGGATTCTGCCTCCTTCTCCCATGTCTGGACTTTATGGCTGGATGGTGACCTCAGTCTCCCC
>JBBPCX010068533.1:0-12147 GCA_037974365.1 Hydrocynus forskahlii
ATATATTCCTGAAGTGACCTGGGTATGGAGCGGGTTTGGACAGATGTTTGTGGAAAACATCTCCCACAGTCAGTCTAAGAGGAACTACACTCTCTGTGAAAACCTGCAAACCTTCTGAAGCTCATATGAAGCAGAGGAGCAGTTCTGATCTTACTGGTTTGTCGATGCGCTGCTCTGGACCAACTTTCCAAAACTTTCTCCCAGAGCTGGAGGACCGGGAGCTGGAGGAACTGGAGGAACTGGAGAAGTTGGAGGATCTGGAAGAGTTTGAGCTGGTTGCACTTCGAGGTGAGATGTTTTCGGATGGTTTCTCGACCACTCAGAACCAAAAAAAAAATAAAGTGTACAAATCCCCAGATCCCAACCTTCAGGGGGTAAAGTGGGACAGAGTTAGGCGCGCGCGCTCCTCTTCAGTCCCTTTAACGCGCCGAGAACAAAAGCGAGCTGCTCCAGCAGATCTGTTCACATTCCCAAACACACACACACAACACACACACACACACACACACTCTCCAGAAACCGTCCCGCGTGCTCTCCTCGCGCAACAGGTGAGGAATGAAGCGCGAGGAACCCTGAGCCTCCTTACAGACAGCGCGCGGGGGGTCAGAGTCTGATGCTCTCGCGGAGTTTAAGAGCAACTCCGGGCGCGCGCGCGCACGCACGCACGCACGCACGCACACAAACACACGCACACACACACACACACACACACACACACACTGTCCACCAGTCTGGAGCGCGAGCAAGCAAAAAAGTGCTCCGAAAGTTTCAGACTTGAGTTGAAGAAGCGAGAACACACACGCACTGACACACTTTTGTGAGAAACACACTCGCACTCAAACACACACACACTCACAGTGCTGCAGTGCTGTCCAACTCTCAGACTGAGTAGCTTTGGAAGTGTGTGTGTGTGTGTGTGTGTGTGTGTGTAGGGGCTACTCACTCAAGGCCTGCCCTCTTCTCGGGGGAGGGAACGAGGCACGGACGGGAGCGCGCATGAGCTCTCAAACTCAGTAATAGAGCCACGGGAGCGCGCACTTCCTCACTGGCCTGGGCTGTGGAGCCACGGGAGCGCGCATGAGCTCTCAAACATAGTACTGGAGCCACGGGAGCGCGCGCCTTTTCCACCGGACTTGGTTGTGGAGCCACGGGGGCACGCACTTTTTCCACCGGACTTGGCAGTGGAGGCACGGGAGTGCGCACTTTTTCAATGGACTTGGCTGTAGAGCCGCGGGAGCGCGCATTGCCACTCTGCTAGGGCCGCGAGAGCGCGCGTTTTGTACATAGGACTCGCAGCTGGGGGCGCGGGAGCGCGCATTCCTACCTTTGTGCTTGCTGGATTTACTGCATATGCACTGTTTATGCTTTATACTTCAAATAAATAAATAAACGTTAATATATGGACATAAAATATCGTTAATGTAGTGGTCCAGTGTGTACTGTCAATATTTAGAGGATGGATACATTCTCATACACACACACACACACACACACACACACAGCAGTAATGACGCTGATAATTAAACATTCCTAAAAGACACACACAGATACATCAGAAACTTCACTTCTGTGACAGTTTAAGGTCACGTTATATAAAATATGCATTTATGTGTGTGTGTACTGGATTAACTGCATAGTTTATTAATATCAAATGCACGAAAACACAGAACAAACAAACAAAAGTTAATGTATGTCTATAAAGTGCCAAGTGGCAAATTTCACTGAACACACACACACACACACACACACACACACACACAGAGAGAGACAGTGGAGGCCTTATTGGTGTTACAGCTGTGTGCAAAAGTTTTGGCACCCCAGGTCAAATGGCATGTAAGAAAATCAGAAAACTTTATTGATCCCAGAAAAAAAAACATTGCTTATGGCACAGACACACAAAGACACACAGACACAGCGAGCAATACAAAATGTAGTATAAAGTCAAAATAAAACTCTCCAGAAAGTACTCCGAAAACACTCACAATGAATCAGCAGTAATGATGCTGATAATGAAGCAGTCAGGAGCAACAGGTGCAGACGATCAGACGGGTCAGACTGTCCACTCACCTGCGAGTCACGGGCCACAAGTCAGTCTGATCCGTCACGTCCTGCCCATATCTCACACCTGCAGCTCTGATTAGAGGTGAGACCTCCTTCATGGACATGAGCATCTGAGATTAATTCATGTAATGTAGTCTTTTGGTTCCTGAAGGAATGCATACATTTGTTTGGGACATTCTTGATACATGATCTTTAGACGGCTTAAAAATACTAAACTAAAAACTCACCCAGTTTTCAGTCAAATAACTCAGGTTAAAGTTTAACTCAAGTTAAAGCAGCCGAGCAAAAAACAACTTGAGTAAAAGAAGCACAAGGTCAAAAAATATACAGAGTTCCTTAAAGAACGTCCGGAATCTATCAACATGGGAAGTGAGGTTTGTTAGGCTCTTCTTGTTCATTTTGAATGCTGAAGCTTCAAAATGAAGCAATGATGCACATGTTCTGACATATTTCCTTCAGAACCAGTATGAACGTCTTTGTGCGGCAGTAGCTCTCCTGTGGGAGTGGACCTTGGGCGACTCTGACCGTTGCCGGTTCTCCAGTTCTCCTTCCTTGGACCACTTTTGGTAGGTACTGACCACTGAACACCAGGAACCCCCCCACAAGTCCTGCTGTGTTAATGTTGTGGTTGATCAGTGTGTATATGTAGTGTATAAGGTTCTTCTCTTTGATTTACATATTTTATTAAATAACCTCTTTAAATGCCTATATACAGTCATATGCTAAAGTTTGAAACCTCTGGGACGTTTAGGTTTACGGCATTTAGCAGGCGCTCTTATCCAGAGCGACGTACATCAGTGCTTAAGTCGTCTACGTCTGTTCTTCATACTTTTAAAGCTAGACTTAAATCAACATCTGCTTTTAACCAAGTTACTCCCAGCTAAGTTACACACCTTAACAAACCCTGTCAAAGAAAAAGTGTGAGGTTCATTCACAAGTAAGGTGAACAGTTAAGAGGGTAAGGGCACGAGGTTTTTTAAATATATAGGAAGAGATGTGTAAGAGATAAACGAGAGGACTGGTTAGTCACCAAGGTGCTCCTTGAAGAGGTGGATCTTCAGACGACACTGGACTACAGTGAGGGACTCCATACATCTGATTGCAAGAGGGAGTTTGTTCCACCCCTGGGGGGTCAAGACTGAGAAGAGTCTTGATGCATGTCTTTCTCTTCTTTAGTCTTTTTGTCGATTTTCCAAGTAAATATGTAATAAACATGCACCTTCTACATAAAACCCTCTTAAATATGGCATCTGTACATTTTGTTAAAAGGGACATATTATGCAAAACTCATTTTTTCCATCCTTTTGTATATTCATTTGTGTCCCTACTGCTCCTATAAACATTCCAAGCGTGAAAAAAAAATTACATCCATCCATGAGTCAGTTGAAAGATTATGGTGTCAGGAATCATGTGCTTCTATGAGCTGTTTCAACGCTCCCCTATTGTGACGTCAAGATGAAGGATATTTGCATAGAACCGCCCCTCACCTGTCGAGCCCCACCCACTAGATTAGTTGAAGATCCTCCATTTTTGTCTGCTGGTTTTACGAGCATGCATAAAACGGTGAGCCCTACAGCTACAGGCAAAGGCAAGTCACTCATGAAGTGTGTTCATCTCGCTCTGGGTCCGACTCGGGTCCAACAAATAGGGCTGATAGCGCCTCTGTTTTCGGCCATTTTCACGTGTGGTAAACGCGCAGCGTAAGCATGGAATGGGTGGGGCGTGGCCAGCAACAGCTTATTTGCATAAAAGTGACAGAGCCCTTAAACGAGACGGAAACTGTTGAGAATAGAGCTGGTGAGATCTCTTTATGTGAGAGAGATTTTGTGCAAAGAACTTCATGAACATGTCTTGTGTAGCCCATAGACCAATTAGAACTAAAGTGAGATTTGCATAATATGTCCCCTTTAACATATTGAAAAAAGGGAACATACCACTTTCACAGAGGTCACACTTACTGTTTTTTTTTAGGAATTAATTAGAGAAAAAAAATTCTAAAATCTGCCCAAGTTCTCTGTAGAATTTTACTTTGACTTTACACTATATTTGAAATTGCTCGTCTTTGTGTCTGTGTGTGTCTGTGCAGTCGTAACAGAAGCAATTTCCTCAGGGATCGATAACAGTTTCTGATTCAGATTTTCAAATCAACAAAATGTGATTTGAGCTGGGGTGCCCAAACCTTTGCTGTAGCACCAAAAAGCGCCTCCTCCATTCCAAGTCATGGGTGTGTTAGTGTGAACGTGGACTCAGCAGCTGCGTGTTCGCAGGAGCTTAGGAATCTTCATTAATATTTGTGGTTTTTCCGGGGGGAGTCTGGTCTCGTCCCCTCGGTGGAATCCGCAGCTCCTGGTCTTTGATGAGGACAGACACTTGTTCCTGAGGAGGCACTTTCTCAGCTGTGGTTGTTGCTCCAGGTAAGTTCATCCTCCAAAACCTGTCAAAGCCTGTAATGGTGTGATGAGTCTGCATCTTTCTTCTGCCGTCTGTGTGATGGCGTGTGTGGTAATGGCCTTGTAATTAGCCCTCTAGCTCGCTGTAATCCTGCAGATCTTCAGCACAGTGGGGGGGCAGCTGCCGGGATTTCCAGTCACACGAAGTTTGGACGCCTGAACGAATGCGTGTTTCATCTCATTAACGTTTTGATTGATTTGTTTCGATCATGAACATGACTTGTGAAATCTGTTTCAGGTAAAGCTGCTTATGAGAATGTCAGGAGTCTGTAAAGCTACATCAAGGCAAAGAGGAGCTATTCTAAAGATCTAAAATATAGGATTGGTTTGATTTGTTTAACTCTTATGGTCTCTGCGTAATTCCATGTTTTGTTTCTGCAGAGGCGAGCCTTTTGTTTAGGCCACACATATCCAAACTCAGCATAAAAACGAGGAACAACCTAATGAGGCTCATTTCTGCTGGTGCAGTTCACATGTTTTCTTCATTTGTATTATTTATTCGTTTACGCAAGTTAAAAACATCAGCTGCAGCAGAAGTCCACGATGAATGGACCAATAGAAATGGAACAAACTAAGGTGGAATTAAACTGTCTTACATGAACTTGCATTTAAAGTTGGGAACTTTTTTCCTTCTGTAAATTACTTCTGAGAAGTGAGGTTTTGTCTTGATGGGGATGATCTATCTGGCACAGAGCTGCTGCTGTTTTGGACTCAAACCAGGTTAGACCTGGACTTGGACTTTCAAAGAGAAGTTTGTAGAACTTGCAGAGAGCCTAGTGTTATGTAAACTAAAATGTAATTGGTTGGTTCCACCGTTACCTTCTTATGATGCTGGTGGTTAATCAGCCTTGTTAATCCATCTCCTGGAGGTCTAACGAATGGGAAAGTTTATTTGACCCTTTTTCTAACTAAACTTAATAAGTAATGGATATTTGAATATAGTATATTATATATATATATAAGTCCATCATCATTAGGCCCTCAGGGTACCCAGCTGGTCATTTCATAGTTTTGATGTCTTCACTATTACTTTAATATAAGGGGAAGATGATATTTGTCAATTAATTGCACAGTCTCATGGTCAACCATGGAGCACATTTCACTACGGTGTACTTGTATAACTGTAAATGTGACAAAGAATCTCTGTGCATTGGCATTAGACAATCACTTCCAAAGCTTGAACATTTGAAACCTCACTTTACTCAAAGGCCGATTTTCTCTGAAAACGGGGTAAAACTCTTCATTTGACAGGTCGTGTGTGTGTGACCCCAGTCAGAAAATGACCTTTCTGTACATTCATATCACCATGGAAAATCCTTGGCCTGAAAAAACCCCCCAAAAAACACAATCCCCAACATGCATGAGGACATGTTTTCCTCATGACATTTCTGAAGTCAGGAAAGTGAAAAAATGACGCAAAGTACAGCGTTTCCATCATTCCTGCAGGCAGACCTTTATTTTAGGGTGCCATTTCTTTTCTTTTTTCACCCTCTCCTTCCTTCTTTCTCGCAATCAGTGTGTTTTTGGCTGCCATGGCCTAAACCACATCATTTCCACGCCCACACGGTCCTCCTTATCCTCTCGCTCTGAGAAAACCAGATGCAGAAACGCGCTGCTATATATAAGAATTTATACACACGCTTTAAACAGAAAGACCTCCACAGGCCACGGCTCTGTTTGGTCACAGCGTTGCGCGGGGCCACGCTGGTCACCAATCAGTGATCAGTTAGTGTTCTGCATCCAGGATCTGCAGGACGCCGGGCCAAGACAACCGAGCGTCTCCCGCTGTGTCTCAACAAAGGCCCACATGGAGCAAGACTGTGGTTTCGGGACATGGAGGTGGGCCTCCGCAGGGGGCTGCACTTCTAAACTGCACATGGTCATAACAATGGCTGTAGACGGTCCTCCTGCATTTAAGAAAAACTCCTACACACACACACACAAAGACACACACATTGTATGCATAATATATATAAATATACATCCACACATTTCTAAATGTTACCAATGCTTTCTCATTTGTAGTTCCCTTGTAGACTCTAAAAAAAGTTTCAGAAATATTTTACAGTTGAGTCAGTTTTCCCAACACTCGACACATGTTTACAAACTAGTTTAACCAAAAAAGTTTTTCCAAAATATCCAGTAACATACCCTTCCTCTAACAGGTCCTGCGAGGAAAACCCTTACTCATGGAAGAGCCTCAAACAGGCCTGTTTGTAAAGGGAGTTTTTAACCTTTCTAGGCAAAATTAACATTCAATATGGAAACAGTCCTTGAGAATGGGTTTGGTGTGAAGATCTACAGAAACTCAGGGCAGGATTGATTACCGTGGATGGAATGGAACCAGACGTCTGAAGAGTTTGACGAATATGCTGCCTTAGGCATGATTTGTAGGTTCGCTGATGGGTTTGGAAAGTAAATAAAATGGCTATATTTGTGTCGTAGACATCATGACCCCTTGGCACCTCCAACTCATACACCTCCACTATGAAGAAATCAATATGCTTCTCTACAATGAACCGTTTTACATTAAACTGAATGAAAACTGTGAAAACTCCTCTTTAACTCTAAAAATTCAGAATTTAACCTGATTAATTTCATCAAGCCTTCAGGAGCAGCTGAATATGAAAATAAGATGGAGCAGATTAGAACAACAGTAAAACTGCAAGAGAAACTACAGGAGTGACTCTTACTGTAGATATTTAGTCAAACCCATTTGTCATTTTTATCATTTGTTACAAAATTAGAGCTCCACGCTTTGGGGCCGTGCCACGCAACACAACTCACGTTTTACACTTTCAGCATGAATGGCTTGCTTCTCTTACCTTCTACGGGTATTTCCCCCCGGTTCTCCTGGTCTTGGCACCAACATCAGAGACGTGTGTACAATACAGCGCTGCACTAAACGCCTGTCCTGTTATCAGCGCCATGATTTATTACTCGCCATATAACACAATGTGAGATGAGTTCACTGATATGAGGGTTCTGGTGGGCGGCTATACTGGTGCAGTGTTGTCAGCAGCTGATGTAGCATCAGGGGGTCCGAACTGTAAAGCAGCGGGGAGGAAGAGGGAGGAAGCTCAAGGACATCTCAGACCACCAGGAAGCTTTTTTTCTGGTCTAAAAGGCTTATCTGGGTCCTGCTGTATCACTACATCTTCACTGAGGAGGGAGGATGGAGGGCGGGGCGAGTTAGGGGCCTGTGCTGTGGAGGGGATGAACGTAAGGGACACAGTACAGGCCAGACAGACCAAAACCAGTGTTGATATACAGCAAAAGTGAGAAAATTATATTTAAAACCTGTTTAGTTGAGCAGTATATACTTTTAAAAGATAATATTAGGATATATACAAAAATGTCTATGTGTTTGCTTATTCATTCCCAGACCTCTCCGCATGGAAGTCCAGTATTACGTTATAGTTCTCATCGAATACCTGGTTCAGCTCAATCAGTCCTTCATTAAATTAAATCAGGAGCTGCTGATGAAGTTTCACAAATCCAAACAACGTCTGGAGAAACCGAGGAGGAATCTGGAACCGAACCTGTTCTCCTCACCAGCTCACAAAACTTGTGCTTTTTTTTTTTTTTCAAACAAAACAAGTTGTGATATTATTCACTGCTTTCTTGTTTTTTGGCATTTATTCTAATTTTAACTGGACAAAACTCCCTCATGGCTCAGAAAATGGCTTTAAAAATTTCGCACAGGAGTCTAAGACTTTTACTCAGTACTGTATATTCTGTAACCCGTAGAAATCAAAGTCGTTACTGGCCATGACAAAAGCAAAGTGTCACTTCATGCTTTCACCCATAGCTCACTGGAATTCGTGATGGATGTTACATTCGTGTGGTAAAGTCCTGCTTTTTAGGGAAGAAAATTCATCTTTTACATTTTTGCCACTTTTGTGATCCCGTGACATCAAAACAAATGGAAAAACGAAGTCACAGAAAAGGATTTACAGAAAAGAGTTCAGTGACTAAAGACTTCTAGTGTTTGTTAGTTACATTAGCCTCGTAAGCTCCACTTCGAAAACCTTTCCTGGATGACCGACTACATCTGGCCTGAGTGGAAAATCTTACATATATTTGTTTTCCTCAAAAAACAATAATTCAAGCAACATGTAATACATCTGGATCTGTAAGGGTTAATTATGAGTAAAGGGTTCCATAAGAGGGAGGAGTATGATAAGAGATCATACAGAGGAGGACAGCAGACCGTAATGACAGCAAGGCCATAACCTGGGACTTTGTGTGTGTGTGTGTGTGTGTGTGTGTGTGTGTGTGTGTGTGGTTTTCTATGCTGGTATGGCAACACGCACAAACAACAAAACACACGGACTGACAAGGCTGATAATGGAGTGTTTATATATATATACAAAGGCAAAAAGATGAATATAATACGCCTTTCTCTCTTAGGATTTTCTCTTCTTTTTTTTACAGAAATCTCCAGCGTTTTCACAAACGGAGAGAAAAAAGGCAGTAAATTTCTCAAACTTGAAAATACCAACAAAACAAAAAAAGGAAGGAAAAGAAAACAGAGTTCGTAGCTGAAGTTTATTCTCTCTCTCTCTCTCTTTTTTTTTTCCTTTATTAAATTAAAAGCGAGCGGGGCGAGCGCGCTCCCTGACTGTGTGCCGGAGTGCTGGTTTGAGGAGAGGATGGAACCGCGCTGAGACGGAAGGCAGGGTTCGCTGGGGCTCCGAGGATGAAAGCTGAGCCGAGTCGATGGAAACCTGAACGTAGTGATCAATAGCTCTGATCAAACACCCCTCTTTTAAAAGAAGTGATTATTTGAACCTCCCCACCAAGAGGCAGATCATGTTGACGTGGTGGATCAAACTTTTTTTTATTTCTTTTTTTTTTTTTTGTAACAGTCAAGCAAGCGGCATCGCTGAGAACATTCCTGCATGTGCATTACAGTGTGAGAGATTAGGTCCATGCTCATAATGCAACTCCACTCAAGTCATAAAAAAAACGAGCCCTATGCGATACTTTCTCTAGCAGTAGAAAAACAGGCTCCCACGTCTTTGGTTTGACCTCTTTCTCTGCGCTTTCAGGCGCTCCGGTGTGTAACGTAACACGACGTAAATGTAACATGAGGGACGACTGGACTGGGCTGGTTTGGGTCGGCTTTGGCCGCTGACGGACGGGCGGCTTCCTCAGTGGCACAGGCTCACATCAATTGGCACCGAATCGCTCAGACTAAAACACCACAGTTCAGACATAAACCGGCCCGATCCTTCAGCAGATGTTTCATGTGGTTCTGGCCTGTAAACAGTCTCGGCCCGTTGAGAGCGCGGAGAACGCGGACGTGTCGACTGAGCGCTTGGGTAAATAACGACAACCGAAGACGAGTGAACACGTAAACTATTTAACGCAGCTCTACTTAAGGGATTGCGGGGTATGAGAGCCTCTCTAAACCCGGCTGCAGGAAACACGTGACGACGAGTGTGGCGAACAAAGTGTGTGTGTGTGTGTGTGTGTGCGTGTGTGTGTGTGTGTTGTAGACAAAACAACATGCTGACCAGCAACCCGGACAGTGCAGTGAGGTCACAGTCTATAAGTAACGGTCTCGGGAATCATCGCGAGCACTAGGGAGCGGCGCACAGTCAGGGAGGGACGCCTTGCCTTGCGCCCCGGGAACACAGATCCTGCACAGAGCTGATAGAAAAAACACGCATTTCGCAATCACACATATATCAACAGGTTGCAAAAAAAACAAACAAAAAACCCCAAAACAAACAAACAAAAAAATTTAAAAGAAAAAAAGAAAACCATAAATGTAAGAAGAGTAAGAATCAAAACATTTCGAGTACATAGCAACAGTACGTTATCAACCACACAGCAACGATTTTCAAGAATCTTTGTGTTAACAGCTTCTGATTTGACACTTAAAAAGGATTTCAGAGACACGCGTTAGTTTTCGGATTTAAAGACGAGGCCATTTTGTTCAGATGGACGTCTCCCCTCCCTTGTGGACGCTGTGCAAAACTATTGAGTTCAGTTACATTAATCTCCACCAATCAAACTCGTATATAAATACAGATACGTGTAAGTGTGTGTGTGTGTATTTGAAACGGGTCCAGGCGAAAGTTTCTGGCAGTGTTCTCGCCGCTGTCTAAAGCACCTCTAATCCGCACTCGGAAGGCAAAGCAAGACCAAATATATCAGAACCTGGTGCAGGCTGGAAGAGTCCTAGCAAGGAAGACACACAACTAGGTTAGGGTTCAGGAGTCATGACACATCGGATGATTGCATTTGTGTGTGAGCGTGAGTGTGTGTGTCCGAACGGTCCTGCGAGGTTCAGCCGAGTGGAGATTCGGGCGAGGGTTCAGCCAGAATGCGCCGACATTACTCTCAATTCCCGACCCGATAAAGCAGATAAAGAGAACCTACGCAACGAAATGTGAATCTAAAAATGGGGCTGGCAGAGCAATCAAAAACAAACACTACTGAACGCTTGGCTCCCGATGAACCTTCTCCTGCTCTCCGTCTCCATCCGCCGACAAGCTGCTGTGATAATAAACGTCCAAACTGGAAGATGAAGCAATCTCACACAACCAGACATGGTTCTGACCCACAAGGCTTAAAGGAGAACTCCGGCAGTTTAAGCCTAATCTCCGTCCTCTATACACAAACCACAGGATCATCACTTACAGTGGAAGCCAGTGGGCAGCTGCTGAATACATGGGGGTGCAAAAGTTTTGGCACCCGAGTCATATTTCCTGTTTCACTGATTTTGACAATATTTTGATAACATATTATGGACATTATATGTTAACTTGTAAGTAATTAGTAATTTCAGGGATATTCCTAGTCCTCCAGCGGAGTAAACTGTGGCCTGATCATGCATGGAAATCAGAAGATCCTAAAGAAAGAGAATGCAACCAGCAGCTTTGCTAAGAAATGTTCTCCTGGGGGTCACCTGTGTTGTACTGAGTGCAACAGCTGTAGATCTGAACTCGTTGTAGTTATAGTCCTGCACTTAATAATGGAATTCAGTAACTGCCCAATGGCTTTTAAGGTCAGTTTCAAGAAAAGAGCAGAACTAGTATTTCTTTAAAGTGCAGTAGGTGAAACTAACAGAGATTAAGAGTGAAACACAGTTATCCATCAGAGGTGACGCAGTACAGTAGCCCAAAGAGCCTAACGAGTCCGGAACCCTTCAGGAGGACTGGAGTGCAGGGAGAGTTTGTTTTGGGACAGTGTGTGGGAGCCAGGGAGAAGCTGTTTGCTGCTCAGGAGACTCCCCACAGAGGGAGTCATCCAAAGCCTGGAGGGAATTTCCACACTGCTCCCTTCCCCTGTGTGATTTGCTCTGCCCATAACCAGCAATCACTCAAATACCAGAGCAAGAGAGACAGTGAGAATCACTACCTCTGACATGCACTGATGGACACGCAGTTATTCTCTCTCTCCCTCTCCGATCTGTTCTTGGTTATCACTGCATTTTTTGTCTTGTTTGTGAATTCTCAGAGGCATCCTTCATCGAACAGAAGCAGGGAGAGTCCGGCTCCGAAAGTGAGGCTCATAAATCCTAAGTATGTGTGTGTGTGTGTGTATGTGTGTGTGTGTGTATGTGTGTGTGTGTATGTGTGTGTGTGTGTGTGTGTGTGTGTGTGTGTGTGTGTGTGTGTGT